>CAUYON010146208.1:0-24113 GCA_963573935.1 Arctocebus calabarensis
AGTCATGGAAGAAGCTCACATGCCCATTGACCCACGAATGGATTAATAAATTGTGGTATATGTACACCATGGAATATTATGCAGCCTTAAAGAAAGATGGAGACTTTACCTCTTTCATGTTTACATGGATGGAGCTGGAACATATTCTTCTTAGCAAAGTTTCTTCCATTTCTCCTTCAAGAATGGAAGAAAAAGTATCCAATATACTCATCCCTACTATGAAACTAATTTATAGCTTTCATATGAAGGCTATAACCAATTATAGCACAAGACTATGGGGAAAGGGGCAAGGGAGGGGAGGAGGGGGATGGGGGAGGGAGGGTAATCAGTGGGACCACACCTACGGTGCATCTTAGAAAGGTAGAGGTGAAACTCACTGAATGCTGAATATAAAGGTCTTAACACAATAACTAAGAAAATGCCATGAATGCTATGTTAACCAGTTTGATGAAAATATTTCAGATTGTATATGAAACCAGCACATTGTACCCCATGATTGCATTAATGGACACAGCTATGATTTAACAAAAAAAAATAATAATAAAAAGAAATATGTTTTGAGGATGTTAATCAGAATTCTCTAAGTTACACTGCAAATGTTACTTACTAGTCAGACTTTCCTTTGTTGTCAAAATGTGACATATCAACATTAAACCAAAACAGGCTGATTAAACTTAATCACGTTTCATCAGTTTGATTAAAAAAAATACACACACACACACACATATAGTGCTAGGTTTTAAATGTAAACACATATTCTAGGAATATGTTGAAAGTCTTAGTGAGTCACCTGTTTCTGAGCAATTCAGTCTCTGAATTCCTGGGCATCCTCAAAGTAACTGTCAGTCCACAACTGACTTCCACTGAAAAAAGGCCAATTACCTTACTGTAAATGATGTCAAAGGACTTTTACCTGACCTCAGTCCTGCAAAGGAGCTACTTGAAAAGCTTGTTATTGATCCTTTCTTCCAAATATTCTATATTTGTATTTTTTACTAATGACATGGTCAGAACCTTGTTAATTTAGAGAACATCAAAAGACATTGATTAAGTAATTTACAATTTAAAAATATGCATGTATTTATTAAGATGTAATGGCAATCTCTGTGTTATTGCCATTGTGGCTGGTATGTGGATGTGGGAGTGGCGGCTGTTTGTTGATTTGTTCGTAAATGAAAGGCAAGAATGAAAGAAAGAAACACTCTTGGAAAGACTGATTTTTTTTCCTAAGACATCTTTTGGATCTATTCATTGAACCTGTGAAACACCTAAGTGATAATATCTATCTAACACTGAATATCAGTAAAACTTTGTGTTATATCAGGAATGAATATGCTTACTGTATTAAGCCAAGTTTTACCCTGGGAGGTAAAGTTCACATCAAATGCAAATCATTGATTCTTTCACTTCAAATTCATTTCTTCAATAATTACTATGCTACAACCACCAATCATTGAATGATGACTGTCTACCAAAGCATTTTGCTCTTCCTTTCATTCATTATCTCATTTATCTTCCCCATAGAAGTTTCATTTTTTGGCTCTTTAGTTTATAATTTCATCAAATTTTATATATGGTACCCATTTCTGAACAGAAAAATTTATAATGAAAAAGAGCATTGCCACACCCTTTTCTTCATTCCTGCTCCTCAAAGCAAGTCTCTTTTCCTAAAATCAAACATTATTTTCTAGAATTTACCACAGTATTTCTAAAGATTATGTTCTGGGTAATTTTTTTTACTTAATTTTTGGCATGATTTTCTTCACCCTTATGTCTTTCCATAAAGCAGGCATACTTATAATTTTAATAAACTACACACGTTTGTATTATATTGACATAGATGAACATGGAATTTTCTTCCTTTCTTGAATATTTTTGGGTGTATTGTCACTAGAGTTAGTAACTGTCAATGTTTACTTTCATAATATTCTATAAATGAACATCATTTCCATCTTGTCTTTTTGCTCTGTTCTGAACAGTTTGCATCACGATCTTGATATAAAATGATCCTCCTAGAACTTCTTTCCAACATAATTGAAGGACTTAGATATGAGGTTTTTCTATATTGATAACCTGTCTCACGCATTTCAATTATTTCCATGTTTAAGCATTAGTCCTCAGACCTTATAGAAGTGTATCTTCGAATAGCTTCTTAAGAAGAGATACAAAAATTGTACTTATAAACATTTGCTTATCTAACATTATCATTCTTTCACAGTTATTGTACATTTATCATTCAGCTATTTAGAAATATTGAACTTCAAAATTTTAAAAACATTACATTTTGCCTTCTAACATTCTGCATTTTTGTTAAGAGTACTAATTCTTGTTACTTTTTTTTAATATATGATCTTTCCCATCTAAACAGAAATTTTTTTTTGGGGGGGGTAAGGGGACAGAGTCTCACTCAGTTGCCCTGAGGTTGAGTGCCATAGTTCACAGCAATCTCAAACTCCTGGGCTCAAGTGATCCTCTTGTCTCAGATTTCCAAGTAGCTGGTACTACAGGTGCCTTCCACAGCACTAGGCTAGTTGTTTTTTTTTTTTTTTCTATTTTATTTTTTAGTAGAGACAGGGTCTCTCTTTGCTCAGGCTGTTAGCTCAGGGTCTCTCTTTGCTCAAAACTGCTGGGCTCAAGTGGTCCAACCAATTTGGCTTCCAGAGTGCTAAGATTGATGATTGTGAGCCACTGCACCTGACCCTAAACTGGAAGTTTTTAAACTCTTTTTTTTTATTCTCCTTATAAAGGACAAGCTAGGAAACTTTATGATGATGTGGATTTTAAGGAGTTCTTTTCCTTTTCTTTTCTGTTTTTTAATATGGTCATTTATCAAGAATTTTGAATTTGGAAACTCTTTGCTCTTTTAGTTGAAGGAATTTATTTGTATTTTTGTAGAATTCCAAGCATCAGTATGATCATTCTTCCTACATTGGTCCTCTAATGTTACTATCTTTTATTTACCTCCACAATTATTAGGTCTAGTCAAGAGACAGACATCACATATAATTTTATCAGGAAATTTTAATATAAAAATTATTATGTATGACATCATAGTAAATGGGAATTGACTAGTAAAAAGTAGTGATAATGCTAATGAACATAGAACTAGCAGGTATAAGCAGGGTCTCATGTCTTTAGAGTTATGACAGAGCACAAAGAAAAAATCCCTTCCCTACCCACAAGGTGAGATCAAAACTTCATTGGAGAGGATATGACCATGGATCACTGGTTGGTAGAGAAGTCCACTGGGCTGCTTCACCAGCAGGACCCACTGCAGTGTGCTCTGGACCATGGCCCGACAGGGAGGTTCATGCCAAAGAAGACATCACACAAGAGAGTTCTGGGAGAGGTTCCACATACTTCTGACCACGAGACTACCATCCACAAGCGGGCTGCAGAAGCTGTGTGTGTTACACGAGCCTGGAAAGAAGAGAAAACTAGAACCTGAAAGAAAGTGCCCTCCATTCTCAAGTGTCCCTCAGTTCACTCTACTAACAAAGTGTAACATCATGCCAACTGGTAAAGCAGAAATATTTGTAAGGCCAATCTCCCATAGCTCAAAGAAGTCTATGAAGGGTGTATTTGGAGTTCACAGTAAAGACATGAGAAACTACCACAAGCTTTTTTTTTTTAATCTTTCTTCTTCTTTTCACTTCCTGTGTGTGTGTGTATGTAACACATATAACATACACATAATTTGCAAGATTTACTTCTTGGGGTTTTTTCCCACGATTATTTTTTATAGCATCCTCTTCTTTCTTACAGATACAACTTTTAAGCTTACATTATTAATAAGCTTTGACTCAGAAGTTTCATTTTATTCCCTGCCTTATTTGTTTTCTTCCAGAGTTTCCTTTCATATTTATTTGTGTAGGATTTTCACTGCCATTTTAGAAGCCCCTAAACTGTCAGTGGATCCCTCACCACATATTCTCTGTCTAGGTGCAAAAAACTGATCTGAAACTTTGAGTACATGGCAGGGATTTATCACTGGGTTTCACCATCCTAGTGAAGGGGTAGCCAGTCACTAAATTCATTGATTGATGACAATAACCATATTGGAAATGCTTTTTTCTAGAGTCATTAACATATGCTCTATTCTTCTGCTTTTGGTCTCTGGCCACAACTGTTGGTAGTGAATGGGAACTCAGAAGGTGAAACTCCTTCATATTTAATTCAACTCCTACATATTTAATGTACATGAACATTCAGTTAGCTCCTCGCCCCCCAATATTCACTATCCTCTGGTATCCGTTCTTATATATTGATAGCTTAGTACAAATTGATTTGTTTTTTATTAGTATCTCCCTCTGAAGGCCCTTATTTTGTGGTTCTGCCTTTTTGTGCAATCTGCCATCTTCAATTTCTAAAATCTGGTGAAGTCTCTCACACAATACCCTTTCTTCTTACATTCTTTCAGTTCTTGTAGATTTATATGATTTTTTTATTGCTTTACTATCACTTCAGAGATGCAGTTGGAAAGGAAAAGATAAATGTAGTCTCCTATTGTGTTTTATTTTCTAATTTAACAGCCTCGTTGAACAATCATTTATTGATGCCAAAATTCTTTTAAGTGCTCTCGGCACAAATAATCAATAGCTCTAAGATTTCATCTTGAGAAAATGGTAGTGTGGGATAGTGAGAAAGAATACATGAGTGGGAAAAAATTGGGTGAGTGAATGAGAAAAGAAATGAAAGAAAAAAATAAATTATTGCCACATCAGTGGACAGCAGGGTGTGGTGGAAAGGACTCTGGGCTGGCAGGATTTGAGTTATTGGTTTGGTTCTCACTTGCTGTAAAGCCTTGGGCAAGTCAGCTCTCCAACTGATCTGAATCTTCTCATCTGCACAGTAGGTCATGGAAGTGGGGACTAGAATCTTTTCAGGAATTACTCTCATATCTGCTCCTTATTCTTTATCTTCTTTAAAAATAATATAACAAATAAATCAAAGAATTTAAAAAATGGATTTTCTTAAAACACTAGTTTTCAACTATTGGGGTTTCACAGACCTCAATGAGAAGCTGCTAAATCTTATGTATTGTTTTGGAGAATGCATATATACAAATAAATGTTCTGTTTACAATTTCAGGGAGATCTCAGGTATCTTAAAGCTCATAAAGAAGATTGACATGAGGGGATGTTGATCTCAGAACTCCTGTCTCCCTTCAAGGTGACCCCTTTGTCTTCTCGAGGAGGGCTGCTGATGTGTATTTCTGTGGCTCTTTGCGACTTTCTAGAACACAACTAGAAATTACAAAGAATATCTCCCTTGCATACAAACCTTGTCATTTAGGTGAACCAATTTTCTCTTTATAAATCAGGACATTTGCAAATGTTTCATTAGCTTTGGCCCAGATAGCTCTGTAACAAATGCATTCACTGTGCAGTGCAGATGATGTATCAGCAAAAACAGCTCATAGGGCTGCCATTAATTATCCAGAGAGCACGAAAGGACCCTGGAAATGGAACCACAGACGTTCCAATTGGGCATGCATTTCTCTTGGTCAGGAAGGCAGCCATGTCGGAAAGATCCTATAAGCTGTCTGTCCGACCTATTTGGCAGTGAGTCATTCATTCTCTGTCTTATTTAGCCACCTAATAGTTATTGAGCACTAGGCAATGACACTAGGTGCTGAAAATAAAATCGTGAGCAGTAGAGATACAGCCCCTGTCCTCATAAAGGTAACTTGTGAGGTAACAATAAGAAAGTGATCACAAAAGAGAACATAATTACCATAGTATCATGAAGGCAGTTAAAGAGGCGGGGAGGAGTGTGTGTCCATTTCTGGTAAGGAGGGATCAAGGACATTTTAGCAAAGGAAGTAACTTTAGAGATGATTCTGAAGGATGGGTTAGATGTAAACTAGCTGAAAGGTTGGGAAGATAGGGGAAAGGAGAGACTGAGGCATGAGTGCAATATTTGTCAAATAGAAGAAACCCAGTGAGGTAGAAAGACAAGAGTATAATTAAAGGTGCTGAAGAGTCTTGGGGATCACCCATGCAGGCCCTATAAATATCTGAGAATTTTGGTTTCTATTGCAAGGGCAATAACAAGCTTACATGGGAAGTGAAGAGCTCAGAAATTAATCAGAACTCCATGCATAGAACTTCAGAGTAACAATTCGCATTTAAAAAACATTTATTGAATGTCTCCTATATGTTCCGTTTGACCAGTGAAAGGCAAGCTTTTCTATAAAGTTCCAGAGAGTAAATGTTTTAGGCTTCGCAGGCTACATAGAAGTTTCCATTGTGTGTACCTTTTTCTTTTTTTTTTTGTAAACAAGTATCTATAAACCGAAAGTCAAATTTAGCTCAAGGGCAGTGCAAAAGTAGGCTAAAAGCAGGATTTGGGCCCCATCTGACATTTTTTGCACTAGATTGACTTTATGAGGACAAAGATAATTTTTCTCCTATTTACTATAGACTTTTTTGTACCAGTTACAGTGCCAGGCATACCATCGGGAATTGGGTGCTAAATGTACATTCATTAAATTCATTAGTGATTGAAATAGTTGTTTTAAATAGTCAATACTTATTAATGACAAAACCCAAATGAGATGCTAGTGTTATTTTTGTTGACTTCATCTTTATTATTTCCATTGTTATTCTTGCTATTGTTATTAACACATCCCAGATGGAAAAATGTGGTTAAATGTGCTCAACGTTCAGCTAGTAAGTAACGGAACTAGGATTTAAACCAGTCTGCAAAATTTCTAAACTCATGCATATCTTTCTGACTATTCTGCCTCTTTTGTAAATGACACAAAACCAACAATGTATTAATATTATATATGTTAATATGAAATGATGGAAACACAACTTGATGTTATGGGGAAAATATGCTGTTCAGAATGGAGGGCAGAGACCATGCATCAATCTCCTTCCTGCAGAGATGCCTGTAAATGTAAAGGGATGTTTAAAGGCAGAAAAATTTAACAAAAAGTTAAAGGCAGAAGGAGAGAGAAGGAGGGAGGAAGAGAAAGAAGGACAGAAAGAGAGAGAAGAAAACAGAAGGCAACATGGATGAGAGAAGTGAAATGCCTTTCAGGAACAGATGGAACTGACTACTGAGGCAGAGTATATATGGAGGGAATTTTAACTGAAGAAGGAATGATCCTTCCCAGTGTATTACAGATATGAATCAATTTCATAATCTTCTACCACCAGCTATTTCTATAGGTTCTGTGGATTTCATCTATCAAGGAGCGATATCTCAGTCTCGTTTCATGGGCATTCCAAATATTTGTAAGTTATTTCCTTGGCCTTCCAAATATCTGGCTTGGGGGGATGTTGAGATTTCCTTTTCCTTGAAAAAGAAGGGAAAATAACTTATCAAGAAAATTATATTTTCTCACAAGGCCGGTAATGACTCAGGTGATTCCACTCAGGTGACTCCACTGACTCCCATTCCCTTTCCCTACCCTCATCATCTTCTCCAGCAGACTCAGGAAAAAGAAGGGGGATGCTGGTGTCCATGATAGCAGGGATGGTTACTGCTTCATGGCAAGACGTAGGGGTGAGTGGAGGAGTCTTGCCCCAGAGTTAGATGGTCTTAGGTTTCTCTTTAGAATATAAGAGTCTCAGGCTATTGTACCTTCATCTTTGGAACACAGAGACAATTTAGACAACACAAATAAGAATTTCCTCACACATCTTAGTATAGCAGTCTTCAGTCCAAGTTGAAAACACAGCACTGAAATTTGTGAGGGATAGTGTTGATGGGGGTGATGTGGTACAAACTCTGGCATAACCAGAAGCTTGGAAAAACTTGATAAAGAGGGACTAAGGGCAAAAGGAAAGATATTCACAAATTCTGGGAAAAAAATAGTAGTATGTTTCAAATCTGAGGCTGATTGAAGCATGATCTTGACCTTTGTTTATTACACTTTTCTCTTAATTAGCCAAGAATCTGTAATTATACCAGTGGTGTACACATCCTCCTTGGCCTGATGATGGCCAGTGACATTAGAATCAATGTCAAGGTTTACCTTGACATTAGCATAGTGTATTAGCATAATCTTTGTCTTTGCAATAATCAGTTTTCAAATGCAATTGTTAGACACAACTTAGAAACAAATCATTGAAGACTAAACTAGGGGAAACTTGCTCTCAGGGTCTAGGTTCTGCATTTTCTGTTTTTTGTTCCTTAAATTTTGCTCCCTTGTAACCTCGCTTACCCTAGTTCCCAGCCCTGCTCTAGCACTCCAAACCACTACACAATACTGCACTACTTTACCACCTACCATTGCCATGGTAAGCTGACTAGTAACTAGTGCACTTGACACTCAAAGAATGGTCCAGGACCAGAAGTATGAGCTTCGTCTGTATGATATGCAACATCTTAGGTCCTACTCTAAACTTTTCCCAACAGTATTTACATTTTAGCAAAATTCCTAGATGAAATGCACATTCATTGCTATTATAAATAACTGTCCTGACTTACTTTACTTCCTTCCCGAGTGCCTAACCATCCTTCCATCTATTTAAACTAGCTGTGTCTTGTTGTTTTAAAGCTGCCACCACAAAATACAGGAACATCTCCAGGAACCAAAGCTAGAGAGGAAAAGTAATACAACGATCAATATCACCCTTTAGAGTAGGCAGAGTTGACTTCAATTTCAGCTTCGTCACTCTATTTACCTTTCATTACTTCAATCTCTTCAAACAGACATTAGTCAATTTAGGCTAGGCTGTGCTGTGTAACATGTGACCATCAGATTACAAGATATACTTCTACATGTCCATGTATGGCTAGGCTATATTTTCTGTATTGTCTTTGCTTTGAGACCTGACAGATTGGTCAAGCTCAGTCTCAGGCCTCCTTAGTATAATAGCAAAGAAAAATGGGACATGAAAAAGCAGACTCAAAATCATAAGGCCTCCATACAACAAATGACATCTGTCACTTCCACTCACCTTCTGCATTGCTGAGTTGGTCCTTGGTAACCAGGAAAGGACTGCAGAGAGGGCACCAGGGATGCTAGGCAAAACAGAATATGAATCAACAGTGGAGGGAATAACATTGCCTGCTTCACATCACTGTTTGGGAATTGAATGTGTTAAGACATGAGCAGTCTTTGATCCTTTACTCCGTAACTGGGTAGCTGCTTCAACTTTCTGTACCTCTGTTTTCCTACCTGCAAAATAAAAGCAATAATCCTAACACTTTATGAAACTTTGAAAGAAATGTCTGTGCGGCACATAGTAGGTAGTTCATGGGAAAAGACTGTGTACACAGTAGGGATGATCATCTCCTTTTATACACCCAGAAGTAGAAACTGCCTAATCCTCACAGAAATTGCTGAATTAGAGATACTAGGTGAGGCATAAAAGGCTGTGAGTTGCTCCATTCTCTATTTCCTCTGGGTCTGCATCTTTCCTTGCAATAGCTTGTCAGGAAACCTGCTATCCTTTGCAAGCATAGGATGGACGAGGCTGTGTGTTTGCAGAGATAACATGGAGTGAGTTCAGGGGTTACTAATTGGGTTTCTGCTAACTTTTCATATTCATTCAGAATCCCAACCAGAACAGGTGTTATAGTAGGCTCCCTCTCTCTCTCTCTTTCAATCCTGTCCTCCATCAGCTGACAGAACTCATGCCTTTTCCAAAGTCACTTCCTCACTCAAATTGTAACTCTAATCAGAAACCAATGTGGCTGCAAAATTGGGGAGAAGCAAACACTTAGAGTATGAATATATTTTGAGACTGGATTTCATAGTTCAGTAAAAGCCTCATACAAAGAATTTTTAACTCTCTCCCAGGAATGGAATCTCTGAGATCCCTGACCCATGGCCCACATAGTTGCTTCTTGTGGCCTTAGACTGGCTCAGAGAATCCAGAATATGATGCTCAATGGTGAAGTTCTCTAGAGCTTAAATATTGCTTCTATATGGTACAGTTCAGTTAATTCTCCTCAAAACTCTCAGGAAATGAATGCAGCTATCACAATTCCACTTTACAGATGAGGACACAAAGAGTCAGTAAGATGACATGACAGGTTCCTAAGGGCACGATCAGAAAATGGTGAAGGCAGAACAGAAGCCCAGACCTTCTCATCTCCTATCTTCTCCTCATTTTCTGCATCGTTTTTCCTCCAGACACTCATTACCTTTTTGTGAATCAAGGTAAAGTTTCAGGAGCTGCAAACCTGAGATACCAGACAACCACCCTCCACGGCAAACCCATCACCCCCACACTCAGGGGTGTCCAACCTCCAGACCTTGAGGCTACGTGCTGATTTTGTGATATCAGATATCATAAAAATTACACATAGGCCTTTTATGCTTGTTAATCAGCTTTCATTGGCATTGTTTTACAGGAATGTATGCATATTATTTTATTTTTTGTTAGATTGGATCTTTTTCATTTTCATTTCAGAATATTATGAGGATATATAACTTTTAGTTACATAGTTCGCTTTTGTACACAAAACGGGAGGCATTACTATACCAGACTGCAAGCTACACTACAAGGCTACATGATAGGGGCACAAAAACCGAGACATAGACCCATGCATCTGAATAGGGAGCCCAGATATAAAACTATCCTCTTATTACCATCTGAGCTTCAACAAAGTAGACAAAAGCATGACATTTGGCAAATGGTGCTGAGAAAATTGGATAGCCACATGTACTAAAACAAAAGTCATACCTCTCACCACTCATACAAATTAATTCACATTGGCTAACAGTCTTAAACTTAAAGCATGAAATCAGAATAATTGTAGAATGAGAGATAGGAAAAACTCTTACAGATACTGGTCTAGGCAAAAAAATTTATGAAGAAAATTCCAAAGGCAATCTCATGCAACAACTAAAATAGACAAATGGGAACTGATTAAATTAAAAAGCTTCTGCACAGCCAAGGAAACAAGTAATAGAGTGAACAGACAACCTATAGAATGGGAGAAAATATTCACATGCTGTACATCTGAAAAAGGGCTAATTACCAGAATCTACAGAGAACTCAAGCAGATTAGCAAGAAAAAACTTAAAGAACCCCATTAAAAGGTGGGCAAAAGACATTAACAGAAGCTTTTCAAAAGAAAACAAAATTAAAAAAAAAAAAAAAACAAACTTACAGCCAATAAACACATGAAAAAATGCTCAATATCTGTAATCATCAGGGAAATGCAAATCAAAACCACAATGAGATATCACCTAATTTTAGTGAGAAAAACTCTTATTGAAAAGTTCAGAACAACAAATGCTGATGAAAATATGGAGAGAAAAGTATTTGTGTATTTAATGTGTAGCCCAGGACAGCTCTTCTTCCAATACGCAGCAGAGGAGGATAAAGGTTGCGTACAATTTGCCATTTTTCAATCAATGTTATTAGTACCAGGAACTGGCCTCCCAGCTTTCAGAACAACCATCCTTGTACACAGTGGAACCAAAGGAGACATTTTAGTGCAGATCTGACCGTGTCATTTTCCCCTTTACTCCTCTAAAACATTCCCTCCAAAATAAGGCACTCTTTGATATAACCTAGATGCTTATGCAACCCTGCTCCCCTCGCTAACTATTAACCTCTACATTTCTCCCTTTCCCACATCTGTACTCGAATTGAACTGCTTAAAGATCTTTGATCAGCCCAAAATATTCTTGGTCTGAGTTTTGGAAATGCTGTTCCCTTTGCTTCTGTGGTCTTTCTTCTGCTTCTCTTCTTGTTTAGTCACTTCCTACCTGTGGAGACTCTGCACACACAGCACACCCGAATCCCCATGATGTGCTCATCAGCAAAGCAGGTGAAGATTCTGGTGACACCCCATGTTCCTTGTAACCAGTTATTTGTGGGACACTAGAAAGGGCTCCTTTGCAGCCCTCTCTCCGGCCCCTCCCTCACATACCCTGGACTGGAGGTTCCTGGAGGATAGGAGCCATTCTTACCCATGTCTGTATCCATAGCTTCTAGAGCAAAACAGACAGTAAAGCCCTGTGTGGGTCAGTCTGATAAAAGTCTTTGGGACTGGAGATACTTCTCCTCAGTCCAAATCACAGAAAAATAGAATCTGAAGGTACCTCAGTCTTTAAGCCAGTTCCCAGCTTCAAATCATCCAAAGTTTAAGTTGATTGATGCAAAATCCAGCCATTCAGCTTCAGCTTCCTCCCTCTCCCTTCATCTAATATATCCTCCTTCTGGATAAGGGATTGGGGGGCATGTATCCTCTGAATAATCTCAGTGCTTTTTCTCCCTTTTGACCACTGTTACATTCTTAGAGCCTGGAAGAGTGTTTCTCAACCCAACTGAAAATTACTATTCCCTTGGTGGTATTTAAAACATACTGATGCCAGAGCCCCTCACCAGGCCAATTATGTAGAATTATTTGGATGAGTCAGGGATCAATACTCCTTAAAAGTACCCTTGGTTATCTTAAAATACAGCCAGGATTGGTAAACACTGGAAGAGAACAATGCCTGGCACAATGCACAAAGAAGGTATTTGATAAACATTTGCTGAAAGATCCAATGTATGAATACATAGACACTGTATCTTTTTTAAATAATTTTATTAAATCATAATTTTGTACATTGGTGCAATCATGAGGCACAATGTGCTGACTTCATATACAATTTGAAATATTTTGGTCGTACTGTTAAAGATAGCCTTCATGCCATTTTCTTGATCACTATATGAAGACATTGATATTCTACATTTAATAAGTTTCACCAGTTAAGATGCACGGTAGGTGTGATCCCACCAATTGCCTAACATGTATAGGTTGGTATACTTTCTTTACCAGCCCTAAGCCCCAAGCATGCACATATGATATTTACTGAGATCTGCTTAAAGGTAGATATTCTGCTTTATATATTGATAACTCTTAAATTTCTAGGACATAATAGAAGCAGTGTTTATTAAATAAAATGTGTTGTATATACCCAGGACAAGGAGCAGGAGGATCTATCAGACAGATGGAGAAAAGTGATATAAATGAAGACACAGGGAAAGAACACACTTTGGGAGTCAGATGGATCTAAATGTGAATTCTAACTTTATTACCTACCAACTCTGTGAACTCTGGGCAAGTTTCCTCATTTGTAAATGGGTGCACATTACCCTTCTCAGCATGATGGTGCAGCTTAAATGGAAAAACCAGCATGAAACTATTTCAGCCCAATGCTTGGTACATTAAAGACACTTAAATAATGTTCCCTTCTTGTCTCTCTTCATCTTCCCTTTGACGCAAGTCCAGCCATGCTTATTAGGCTCAAGGTTTGGGAACCAATCAGAGAAAAGTGGAGAGGCAGACAGAGACAGAGAGACCGAGGAGGGCAATGAGCACAAAGTAACGACGACTCAGAGGGAAATCTGCTGCTGTTTACAGAATAAAGAAATAATTTTTATTGACCACAGCCAAAGAAAGCCCAATCTTAGGGCCTTGAATTAGGCATTCTTCTTCCTCTGCTCAGTTAACACACGTTAACACAGACATAAATCACTGTCCTTTCTCATAAGCATGAGACAGTAAGTGCCAGGGGCACTAGTGACAACATTTATCACCAGGTAAGCAGTTCCATATTGAAGTAGCTTGGACCAAGCTCCTAAACATTTGGAAAAACTCCAAACACCATGCCTCATGCCTTCTGTCCTGTCCTTTCTTGCAAGGAGGAGTGTTGAAACAACCCTGGCTGGGGAATTTGCAACAGCTGGGTTTTAGTTCACTGTTTTATGCGCTCACAAATGTATTCACATGTAAACTGGAGGCAGTGATTCAGTGAAATTGTCACGTGATGTCCCTCCCAGAATTCCATAACAATTCTGTGGCTGGTTGAAAACCTTCCTTATTTCATTTCAGTTCTTAGTGACACATTAAATGAACATACTGACCTCTACAGGGATTTTACATGGTGTAACTTTTGGTGATACTAAGAAAAGATTTTTTTCTTGTTGTAGTTTCCGTAATGTGTGTAGCTACAAACTTAGGGTGGAAATAAGATCTCTTATCTTTATTTTTTTCAAATGATTTTTACAAATTCTCACTTACCTTAATAGCATGAATTTTATCATCTATCCTTGAGATTTATCTTGTCTTCTGATTTGACCAAAGCCTACAAGGCCCAAGTGTTCTAAAAGGAAATGTTAGCCCAAGGTATAAGATTTGTCTGGACCTGATTATAAGAAGTTATTTATTATTAACTTCTACTTTGGAGGTCTGGAGTAAACATCTTCGTCTGTGGGAGAAAATTCTCTCTCTCATCTACCCTATTTATTCTTCCTTCATTGTTTTTCTCTTTCCTTAAAAATGTTACAGCTAAAATTTTCCAACCCTTATCAAACCCTTTTTGAAACTAAAGCAAAATCAAATAAAATCCCTTTTATTGACAAATTATGTCAGTTAAACTCTTAGCCTTAAGGAGCAATCCTTCATCTCTGATATGTCCTTGAGTTTCTCCTTGGACTTGCCTTTTTTCATCACAGAAGTGATACATTGGCCTGGGCAAAAGTAGCCATCCATGTGGCCCAGCTTAGCTCACTGTGGAAACACTCTTGTGTTTTGAGGGAAAAAACCCAACAGTCTACTTTTTTCCCCTCTGTGTCCTCTCTGAAAATATACTTGTACTGTACTCAGAGCTTTCATGAATACTGGTTGGGTCAAGATAAAATCTGAGCATCGCAAAATGCTGTGTTGTTTAAATTATCATCTTTCCCATAGTCCCATGACAAATTCACAGATTCTGGGGAATAGCCATTAAATATGAAAATGATAAGGACTGGGCTCGGTGCCTGTAGCTCAGTGGCTAGGGCGCCAGCAACATACACCGGAGCTGGCAGGTTTGAATCCAGCCCGGGTTTGAACCCTAACCCTAACCCTAACCCTAACCCAAACAAAAATGACAACCACAACCAAAAAATAACTGGGGTTTGTGGCAGGTGCATGTAGTCCCAGCTACTTGGGAGGCTGAGGCAAGAGAATCGCTTGAGCCCAAGAGTTTGAAATGCTGTGAGCTCTGATGCCACAACAGCACTTTACCGAGGGCGACATATTGAAACTCTGTCTCATAAAAAAAAAAAAAGAAAAGAAAAAGAAAATGATAAGGATTGAGAAATGAAGTTTGTACTCATACACCTTTCCAGAGAAATTTTATTCTGTCCTGCTAAAGAAATACTTCACACAACCTTAGTTTTCTGTCTTTTTGTTTAGTACTTTTTATTGTTTGTTTTACCATTGCTACACACTGTCCCTCATGCACCAGCTACAACTTGCAAAACCCCCCTGTTCCATGGCTCCTGCTTCCTGCTCTGGACTCATCTTCCAAAACACTTCCTTTGCCACTCCACCCCAGCCAGGCATCCTCCCTGGTCCACAAGCACCTGAAGATCATTCCCTCAGGCTTGGCGCCTGTGGCTCAACGGGCTAAGGCTCCAGCCACGTGCACCTGAGCTGGTGGATTTGAATCCTGCCTGGCCGGCCAAACAACAATGACGGCTGCAACAACAACAAAAAAATGGCCAGGCATTGTGGCAGGCTCCTGTAGTCCCAGCTACTTGGGAGGTGGAGGCACGAGATGCACTTGAGCCCAGGAATTGGAGGTTGCTGTGAGCTGTGATGCCATGGCACTCTATCCAGGGTGACAGCTTGAGGCTCTGCCTCAAAAAAAAAAAAATCATTCCCACAGGAGGAGCTTGAGTCATGCCCTTTCCACACTCATGGGGTATTTTAAAGATAGATTCCTTCTCCCCACCCAAACACCTGCTCCAAACAAACAGAAACAAATTTTTCAAGGAATTGTAAAGATATAAGTTGTATCTCTGGTATTTGGAACAACTCGTAGCACATGGTAGGTATTCAACAGATATGGAGGGTGCCCCCAAATGCATACACATTTTAAGAAAGGAAAAAACTGTATTAAAATTGTAATACTCATTATTAACTGATAACAAAAGGTGAATATAAGTCACATTTGACTTCTATAATTACAGGAGTTACAAATCAAAGGGGTTATCATCAGTGTCTAGAGACTTCAGATTACAGCAAACTACTGCTGGGGCAATCTTGACCAAAGGATTTGCTGCTGTGGGAGCACTTCTGGCTCTTCCCTCCTTCTCAAAGTTATAAGGAATGTGTGCAGGTGTTAGGCATGTTGGAGGGTCTGTCGTACTCTCACATCTTCATTGTCTTTGTACTTCCACAACATTCTCAAATTTCAAATGCCACTTCAAAATGGTCTTGCACTTCTCAGGGACAACTGTGCTTCCCCTGTTTCCTTTGTCCTATCTGCATGGTGACGATATCATTCATTTGATTAATGCCATTTTTTCAGTGAATTCAATACTACACATTGCTACTGTAATTCAACTTCGAAAAGTAATACATAGATAACATTTCTTAAAATGTGTATTTACATTTGTGGCATCCCTGGTATTTAATGAATGGATAAGTACTTGCACATTTCTATTATCTATTTAGGAATGAAGGCAATTGAGCCATTAGACAGGGGAAAAAAAGTATAAACATTTAGAGCCAGGCAGAGGCAGTTGGGAATGAGAAGGCAAGAGGACAAGCTCAGAGGTCTTCTGGGCCGTGAAAAGGCCAATGTTGGGAGTGGAAGTTCCTCCCAACCACCTGGAACCTGTCAGAAGGATGAGTCTTTCCACAAGCTGCAAATTCATTTGCAAATGAAAATAAATAAAACTTTATTGAAATATGAAATTGCAAATAGAAATGGCTGATTGGGGCCATTTGCAACAATTACATAATTGTCTTTCATTTGCTTGTTTTTATGTGCAAGTAAAAGAGATGCTTTATTTTTGTAATTTATTTACTTAGGTACACATGGCAGGGCTCAGAGGTTTGCATGTATTTTGGCAGCCTGGTCATCCAATTTCCCAGTCAGCTAAGAGGACAATTTGGTTTCATTAAGCACTGAGATGTGTTTAGTGTAGGAAGTGGCTGACTCTTTAACTTTTATCCCTGCTGATTCTATAGATTAACCAATGTCAAGTTCAATTACCAAAATGGGGTATCCTTCATGCCATTGGACTGGATGTATTAATTCAGTGGTTAAAGAAAAATACATGCCCTTTTTTGTCCTACTCCTCTTGCTCCATCTCACCTCATCCTACCTTTGTCAAACTGACTTAACTTTTCTAAATCACTTGCATACCTATATCCTGGTGTAGCTTTAAAAATAGGGTTTGAACCATACCATTGAGTATTATGTTGACAGGATTGAATATCTGTGGGAGAGTGAGTATGGTAGGGACTAAGATAATTATTCCTGGAGTTAGGAAGGTGTGGTTTTGAATTCCAGCTCTGCCTCTTGCTTGCATGGGGCTTTGAAAATATTACCCACTCAGAATGTCAGCCTCCCCATTGTTCAATGATAATATTGTGAGAAAATGTATACACAGTGGATGCCTGGGCATTTAGCTAGCTCTTCACTGGTGGTAACAGGGAAAAGCTACAGTAAAAGGGATGTCAGTGGTATACTACAAGGAGCAAGGTTATTAAAGTTCAAGTAGACCCTGTTTACAATCTCAGAAGGAAGATTTGCTGCACCATCTTGCTGCACCCATCTAAGCTTCCTTTTTCCTCATCTGCAAAGTATCAATGAAAGTATCTAACTTTACAATATTGTTTTTGAGATTAGCCTCGGTGCTTTTCAAGAAGTTTCCTACCTAGAGCATGAATATCACCGAAGGTCCTAAAAAAAAAAGAGCATTGTTATTCCCATCATCATCACCATCATCTTTACCTGTTTCGCTGTGTGTGCCTCAGTGACCTTCTTGATAAAAGGTAATGATGATGAAAACCCGGGTCCAGTGCTACAATTTGTCCACTCCATGATTCATCCATCCCAGATGTAACCTCACCACGGAGAGCGCTGGCCTCTGGCCCAGACTCTCTGATCCTATTTTACCCTCTTCCCCTATGCTCTCATTAACTACTACTCTTCACAATTAAAGTGTGTAATGAATGTCGAGTACCTAAGCTTGAAAGAATTCTAGCTTACCACACTCAGTATAAATTTCCACCAACAGCTTTTTTGGTTGGATCATAATTCAGGGGTCATTAATCACCTAGCTGGTTTCCAGGACCCAGCCGAGGCAGGGAAGTTAATAAAGACTTCTTAGAGGAAAGGAAAAAGCCTCACAGCCAGTGTTGTGAAATCTTTTGATGGTCATTGAGTGGGCTGCAGATTGCTGGAGAAAGCCCTGGGTAATGAGAGACCTTAGAGATGCAATACAGAGCCTTCTAGATGTAACAATAGTTACGGTCTTATATGAAGACATAGACAGTTTCTGTCTATATGGTCTAAATTAAGAGCCATTTGGCAAGAATAATTGCTTCTAGTCATAAATTTCCCTAACTCCACCTATTATAACCACTGCACTTCTACTGACAGAGATTAGTTCCTCTGAATCATCGCTAGTGGCTTTAGTTTTGATGATATCACTAAGCCTACGTAACATTTTAAAGCAACTTATAAACTGTTTTCATTTCATCATATTTAACTATCAACTCAAGTAAACAGAAGATACAGTGTTTTTTCAGTGGGTAAAGAAAGAAACTGAGGCATTGAATGTTTATGTGGCTTTAAAAGATCTCATAGCCACTAAATAAATGAAAGATCAAGGATTCCAAGGCACACTTCTGGAGGGCACATCAACCACTTTCTCAATGTGCAGCACGTTATTCAGACTAAAGAATGATTTTCAAGCCTAGAGGCAATTAAACACTGACAGCACCAGTCCAGGGAGAGTGGAAGACAGTGTTGCTATAATCCCAGCACTCTGCAAGGCTAAGGCAGGTGGAATGCCTGAGCTCACAGGTTTGAGACCAGCCTGAACAAGAGTGAGTCGCTCAACAATACTAGAAATTGAAAAAAAATCTGCATTGTGGTAGGAGCCTATAGTCCTAGCTAAGGGTGAGGCTGAGGCAGGAGGATCCCTTGAGCCCAGGAGTTTGAGGTTGCTGTGAGCTAGGCTAATGCCACCATACTATGGCCTGAAATGCAGAGTAATCTGTCTCAATGGCTCAGCACCCATAGCATAGTGGTTATGGTGCCAGCCACATGCCCTGAGGTTGGCGGGTTCAAACCCAGCCCAGATCACCTAAACAAAAATGACAACTGCAACAACAAAAAAAATAACTAGGAGTTGTGGCAGGTCCCTGTAGTCCCAGCTACTTGGGAGGCTAAGGAAAGAGAATCGCTTGAGCCCAAGAGTTCGAAGTTGTTGTGAGATATGATGCCACAGCACTCTCCCAAGGTTGACATACTGAGACTCTGTCTCAAAAAAAATAAATAAAATTAAAAAATTAAAAAAGATAGTTTTGATAAGAAAGGTGGATTGCTCAACCACATATCAAGATATATCGTGAAGGCCAAGCACTATGGCTTACACTTACAGTACAAGAGGCTGAAGCAAGAGGATCACTTGTGCCCAGGACTTGAAGGTTGCTGTAAGCTATGAGGCTATGGTCCTTTACCCAGGGCAGCAGAGTGAGACGCTGTAAGAAAGAAAGAAAGAAAGAAAGGGAAGAAGGAAGGAAGGAAGGAAGGAAGGAAGGAAGGAAGGAAGGAAGGAAGGAAGGAAGGAAGGAAGGAAGAGAAAACGAAGAAAGGGCAGCGCCTGTGGCTCAAAGAAGTACGGTACCAGCCCCATCTCCCATATGCTGGAGGTGGCAGGTTCAAACCCAACCCAGACAAAAAACACCAAAAGATAAAAAAGAAAAAAGCTGCTGATCTTTCAGGAAAAAAATAGCTTCAGCTTTGGAAACAAAGAAATATCATAAATTCCCTGGTGCCAAGTTTTGTTAATTTTCTCAGCAACAAATTTTTGGCAAATTGGAAAGAGACTAGGTCTTGGTTTTGACACATGTTGCTTTGCTTCTTAATTCTCTTTTTCTTAAGACATTGAACTTAAGTTCCTTCAATAAAAGAATAGCATGTAATATTAACCTTGCTGCATAGCGATCAGACTTAAATAAAACAACTAATATGAACTGACTGGTTAAGTAGTAGTCAAACAATTAATGGTAAATATCTTTCATTATACAGAACTCTGCGATTGCCATAGCTTTCCACAATTATATTAAAACAGATAAATTTAGCTCACTAAGTAAATAATTTTTCTGCCTGATAAAACTAAAAATTTCAAAGTACCATTTGGTTCTGGTGCACATATGATTTTATCTTCATGTACTGTAAAAAAGAACCACAAAAATCTGGAGACATCTTAATATCTCAATTATCTCAGTTATCATGAAATCCTCCCCCCAAAAAAATATGTAACATTCAAAGATTTGCCTTTTGGATCACAGTACATAGCTGCTATAGTTTCAATAATTGTTTAACTAAGGTTCACTTCCCACTATGACTGAGTCTGTTCTCCATCTTGTTAAAGGTGGGCTTAATCCTGACTGCTCCGGCCAAGGAAACATTGGCAGGCATCACATGGGCAGAGGCCATACCCAGCCTTACTCAGACTGGTGTGGGCTCCCACATTATTGTGACACCATATGAATGTAATATGGCCTAAGTAGCTACTGCCCAGCTCCCTGGCCCCAAACTGGGATACATCGGGCAGAGCTCATTCCCTGGCCTGTTACTGACTGGAGAATAAGAGACACCTGGAACAGACCCAAACCTGACCTACAGCCTGGATTCTGGGGTCCAGCCTATCCCAGTAAAATTATATACAATAAAAAAATCGAGAACAAAATCTAACCAACTGAATTGGGGGAAGATTTGTTATGTGACATTATTGCAGCAAGACTCATATCCAATATGGGAAGGGCCCTCTGATCTACCTGGGGACCTAGGTTAATACAGACTCCACCTTCCTTAGTTTTGACAGTATTATTGCAGCCTAAATGACATGCACTAAACTATACATATTTAAATTATATAATATGACACATTTTCATATAAGTATCCCCACAATCACCATCATCACATCAAAAAATCAAAGACATATCCGTCACCTTTACGAGTTTAATATCCCTTTTCATTCCCTCCCTAACTGAATCCTGGGCCTTACCTCTGTCCTCAGACCACCACTAAGCCACTGTCTCTTACTACCAGTCAGCTTGCATTTTCTAAAAGTTTTTATAAGTGGAATCATGCTTTATATGTCTTTTGTTTGTTTTATTACTCAGAATTCCACATTGGGTGTATTAATAGTTTATTCCTTTAAATTCCTAAGTAATATTCCATTGTGTTTCAAAAAGCATTTTTAATCCATTCATCTGCTAATGAGCATATGTTTGTAGTTTGGGGCTGCTATGAATCAAAGGTGTTGTGAATATTTCCCTAGAAGCCTTGTATGGACATACAGTTTCATTTCTCTTTAGTATATTCCAGGACTCAAACAACTGGGTTGCATGTAGTTGCATGTTTCACTTGCATCTATCTCATTTTTCAGATGTGCAATCATCAACTCCTTGGAGGGTTTCTGCTTATAGTTCATTGGTCTGAACTATCCTAGCCTTGTCTCCCTACTGGGGTCTGAGAAATGTGGGGTACCACTATCTTTACCTCACGTTGGCTCTGCTTTTCTGTCTCTGATAGCCTCATTCTCAGTTCAGGTTTGATTATAAGACGGAAAGAAGGTCACTACCATACCACACTGCACTGTCAGTGGATCAGCTACCCTGGGGAAAACAAAGCTCCTTTCCTCTACAGGTTTTAGTGAAGTCCATTGTTCACTTGCACTTGGCTGTCTGGGGTGGCACACTTATTCATAAACGATGGCCAGCAGCTTTGAATAAGCCAATGTCAGGCTGGGAACTGGGGACCGGATTGCCGCCCTCAGACAACATTGTCAGAGGCTTGAGGAGGGATTGTTCACCAAAGGAAAAGTAAGGAGCTTCTCCTGAAATAAGGACAACACACAATTAAACAAATAAACAAAACCCTGCCACCATGATAATGGTAGAATCGTGTTGAAATTTATGTCTCTGTTTTCTACCTAGAGCCTCTCCATGCCAAATTGAATTACACCTCGCCACCAGTTACTTCTGCTTTCTATGGGCTGGGATGCTCGTTGTTATGTTAACATAATACTGGACTTTAAATCCATTCATCCCTCAACATCCATAGCATATAAAAGAAATCAAAGGTGATAGGACTTCATAAACAAACAAAAGAAAAACAAAATAAACCCTACGGTTCCATCCTCTACTAACAGTCTGTTAGTCTATGATCAACAACTCTTGTTCTACTGCAGAATTCTCTGCTCCTAAGATTCCAAACTGAGGCGGCAGTTTGCTTTTCAGCAGTCCGTAGTCTGTAATCTTGTTATCAAGTTCAGATCATGAGGCTGCTACATCCCCGAGGACAGATTGACATTTTGATGTTTCTAGTTAGCAGAAAACATGAACCAGGGAAGCTGCATTAACAAGCAAATAAATTTATGGTATGCTGGCCCTGAAATGAATCTCGCTGTTTGTCGGCGGCTTTTAAGAAGTGAAATATGTATGCTGACCATAGAACTAGAAAAGCTCTCTGTTCAAAAATGTTTTTTTTTTTTCCTCTTCTGGTTCTCTAGATACAAAGAGAAGAAAGAGAAAGTTGCAGACACTATGTAGCCACTGGAGTATTGCTCTAAGGAATGGGAGGGAACTTTTGTTATTATCTTCTTTGCTCCTAAATCAGCTTCTGTGGCTCAAACTTAATTCTTTGTTCTTCCTACAGACCATCAAAGGTTTCAGTATAATTCCTTCTCCTCACAGAGATTATCTCATACTCAGTCTCTTGGGATTTTTTTCTACACGAGGGTAACATCAAGAAGGACCTCATTTTTTGGAAATGTAGCATTGTCTACTGGGAAGGTAGACCTTCAGTGTAAGAAGACTTCAGCTCCAACCTGTCATCTGACACTAGCCAAGCCTTTCAGCAAGTGGCAGCAGGGTTAGGTATGCTCATCCAAAGCACCTTCACTGACATTTAATGAGCTATAATATGTACAAGACAGAGGAGAAGTATGATAAATGATCATTGTCTTCCATCATTCCTTGCTGTCCCTGAAACATTTTCCCTCAGGGAACATAAAAATTCTCTAAAGAATGTTAGCATAGAGAATAGAAAGCGGGTGAGTAGACAAACCAGGAAGGCATATTATAAGGTTTAAACAGTATCTGTTTCCTTCTCATACTGTTTGTTTTTGGTCAACACAGAACTGAGAGGAGCTTTTTTTTCATAACATAGTAATAAATCCAACTAGATTTTTTTTGTGACAATTCTAACTTCATATAGTCATTCTTTGTCTAATAAATGAATGCAATGTTCCAGAAAATCTAGCATTTCAAAATATAAACTATATCCAAGACTCATACATTGAAATAGTTTACAAATCATTTGAAAGGACTGGTATTCAGGAAATGTGATCCCCAAGGACTTCTCCTTTGACACTTGATATATAAAACTCACTAAAATCTCATAGTATTGGGTACTACTAGTGATCATTCTTACATTGCCCCATTAGATTTCTACAACCTAAAGCCGTAAGTAGAAAAAGAATATTCCTCATTTTATAAGTGAGGAACCGAAAATTCAAATGTATGGGACAACTTTCCTTAAGTCACTCAGTAGGAAATAGCCCTATGGAAATCAAAGGGAAATTAATTGGACAGCAAAACCTCCTTAAATTGGACAAAACATGCATTAGTTAATGTTGTTAAAAAATGTCCACACTACCCAAGCAATCTACAGATTCAGTGAAATCCTTACCAAAATCCTAATGGCATTCCTATTTATAAAAATAGAAATTCATATGGAACCAAAACAGACTCTAAAGAGCAAAAGCAATTTTAAAAGCAAGAAGAACAAAGCTGGAGGCATCACATTTCCTGACTTCAAACTATCATACAAAGCTACAGTAATCAAAACAGTGTAACATAAAAATAGACATATAGACCAACAGAACCAAATAGAAGGTCTAGAGATAAACCCATAAATGTACACTTAGCTGGTCTTTGATAAGGGTGTCAGGAATATACAGTAGGGAAAGAATAGTCTGTTCAATAAATAGAGTTGGGTAGTATTCCATGGTACAAAGTATCTCAAGAATGGAAGAAAAAGTATCCAATGTACTCAGCCCTAATATGAAGCTAATTTATAGCTTTCATATGAAGGCTAAAACCCAATTATAGCACAGGAATAC
>CAUYON010146209.1:0-11348 GCA_963573935.1 Arctocebus calabarensis
TTTATATAGTGATCAAGGAAATGCCATGAAGGATATCTGTAACAGTATGATCAAAATATTTCTGAATGTATATGAATCGTGCCCTGTGATTGCACCAATGTACATAATTATGATTCAATAAAATTATTAAAAAAAATCATACATGAGGAGGGAACATCTTCAGGACTACAAATGGGATTTACAGATAATTGAATATGTATAACATGCTATATTTACATGATGGAGTATTTTTACACCATCAACAGGAATGAAGTGCACATTTATGTTACCATGAGAATGAACCACAAAATCATTATGATAAGGGAACTAGGCAAGTTATTAAGACCACACAGAGTATGACCGAACTCTGAAGAAAACATTTCAAAACTTTGAAGACAAGGCCATTTGTGTGCTAAGAGTAGGGGATAGGTGGGGGAGGGTGGATGGGAAGATGAAAGTATCTGTTGGTAGGTTTTGACATTCTTTGTGTGGGGAAGAAGACAATGATCTCTATTTAGATTGTGATGATAGATGTACAATTCTGTGTCTACTAAGAAACACAGAATTGTACACTTGCAAATGGTGAACTACTCATTTTTTTCATTTTATTATTGTTTTTATTATTAAATAATAGCTGTGTACATTAGTGCAATCAGGGAGTACAATGTTCTGGTTTCATATACAATCTGAACTATTTTCATCAAACTGATTAACATAGCCTTCATGGCATTTTCTTAGTTATTGTATGAAGGCATTTGTATTCTGCATTTAGTAAGGTTCACCTACTTATTTAAATAAAGCTACTTCAGAAAGTTTTCTGAAACATGAGGTACTCAAAAGCCTCACAGCATAGGAAGTACCCAGGTAATGCATATACCTGAGATTCAGTCAACCCTATCTCTCTGTTCACACACAGAGTACCATGAATTGATATGGAGGGCACAGTGTTCCATTTTACCAAAGTTATCATTTTCTTTTTCCTTGAGAAAGAGTCTACCTCCTTCTCCTGAGTAGAGTGCTGTGACATTATCATATCTAACAGCAATCTCAAACTCCTAGCCTCAACAGATTTTTTTTTTCTTTTTTATTGCAGTTATTTGGCTGGGGTCCATGTTGGAATCTGCCACCTCTGGTATATGGGCGTGGCACCCTACTCCTTTGAGCCACAGCTGCTGAACAAGGGCTCATCAGATCTCATGGTGTCAACCTCCTGACCATCTGCGAGTCCAGGTGCCCCCCAACAGTGTCTAATTACTTTGAACCATCTACTTCTGCCTGCCAGAGTACTAGGAATACAGGTGTGAGCCAGCACTCCAGACCTTAAAATAGGGATATTTATTAAAACTATGCTTTGTGGCCACCAGTGATGCTTCATGTCTATTATCTTGGCACTTAGGTAGGCCCAGTCATTTGGATTGCCTGAGCTTCTGAATTGGCAACCAGCCTGAGAACTAGTGAGATCCCCCTCTCGGAAGAATTAAAAACGGCTGGATGTTATGCATGTGCCAAGAGTACCACCTGAGATAATAGATTCAGGTTTTGACAGCACATGAAGTTTGCTGTGAGTTATGATACCAGGAGTGATTATGTATTGAACGTGCAGCCCCAAATAATTCTACTTCCTATGTGGCCAAGAAGCCAAAAGTTTGGACACACCTGGTTCAGAGCTCAGGAATGTTGGAACTTTCCAAATAGGCTGATATTTCCCATGATCATCATAAATAACTGCAGGTGTGGAGTACACTACTGGACACATTGCCTAACCATATTTTGAGAGAGTACCTTCAATGAGATACCTATCATCAAAAAACAAGTCTATTCTAGAGAAATAAGTAAAATCTCACAAAAAAGTAGAACAGAAAATTGTGTGATTACAGGTATGTGAAAATCACTGTTTGATCTTTGGGCTCAGTTCTTGTTCCATAACATCCTAATGAAGCACTAGTTGTAAACCATACTCTTCCACTTAATTACAAATCCATGCTGCGAAAGGAAATGAAAGGTTGTTGAATACTTTGGCTGGATATACAAACTTTTCAAAGGAAGAATTGAGTGTGGATAAAAGAATCTCACCCTTTGTAACAGTTTGAACTGAACAAAATCTCAAATAGTCACTACACATGCTTAGCAGAAAAAATGTTAAGCTTAAGGATAGTTACCCAGGGCAACACCCATTGTAAAGTCATTAACGGTGATCAGGTAGTGACTTGTCCTGTAATGTCCTGGGATCCAGGCTTCTGTTCTAAAATACTAAGTGGCTTTTTCTGCTCACTACAACAGCTGTCCCTCACGTGTTTGAAGAAGGGCACTTCTTTGCCCTCCATCCAAAGGCAGAAAAGTGATCTCCCATTTGGGAATTATTGATTCTATTGATGGTTGATATTCCTGGCAAGAGTCTGACACAACATTTGAGATTTTGTACAGCAGTGTTACTCAAGCTACATCACAGCTGACAAAATGAATGGGATAGCCTAAAAGTAGGACACTATTTTTTACTGAGACAGAGTTTCACTTTTTCACCCTCAGTACAGTGTTTTTTCATCACAGCTCAGAGCAAGCTCCTACTCCTGGGCACAGGCAATTTCTTTCCTTCAGCCTCCTGAGTAGCTGTAATTGCATGCATCCTCCATAACAATAGAATATTTATTCTTGCAGTTTGGCCAGGTTCAAATTCATGACCATCATAATACGGGCCTGGTGAACTACCCATTGAGCCATAGGCAACACCTGTGAGATGCTATTTCAAGAACCTGTTTGATCCTACCTCAAAACATCTATTTCAGAGAAGTTTACAAATTAACTATGCCTGAATACAGCCTCAATTTGGTCATCGCTTCAAAGGTCTTAAGCACATCTAGTTTGCTTGAACCATCAAGGTAATTCTGGTCTTTTGGATGATGAAAATTTTTGTTGCTTGGTTTGCTGTTTTCTCTGTGCATGGTTGTGTTCAATGGCATTTTGGAGATATGGTTTCTGTATGTGGCCTAGGCTAGTCTTTAGTGTCCTCATCCTAGAACATAGCAATTTCAAACTCTAGGATTGAGGCAATCCTACTTCCTGAGACTCAGACGTGGGTAGAAATACAGATGCCTGTAGGAAAGCCTAAATATATATATATATATATATATTTACTTTTTAGAAGAGAATGGGTCTGAGTCTTGCTCTGCCCATTCTCAACACTCCCTCATTTCAGAACTCCATTCATCTGAGCCTGCCAGAAGGCTAGGATTATATGGGTGAGACACAAAGTTTAGTCATTGTATTTTTCTGCATTTCCCTCTATCCCTCCCTCCCTTTGGCTCTCCCTCACTTAATCCTCCCTTCCTACAATATTGTCTCTCTCATTAACTTGCTATTTCCATTCTATTCTTTCCTTCATTCTCCTCTTTCTTCTGTCACTCTCCTCTACATCTTAAGGGAAATTTCAACAAGTAAAAAACAAACAAACTATACAGGTAATGCCTGAATGTGTAGCCTTGAATTCTATACATGAAATGGGTGGATTGTGGAGTGTATAAATCTGAATAGAGTTGTTACTTTTTATTCCACGGGTTGTAATTTATGAGGAAAATTGAGAAAAAACTTGAACAAAACTTAAGCATGGATGAGCACCATAGTTCACACCTATAATCACAGCAAATTCAGATGCTGAGGCAGAAAGATAAATGGACGCTAAGGGGTTTCAGACCAGGTTGAGCAACATAGTAATACCAGTCTTGTCCAAGAATTAAGTGCAAAATTTCTACACCAGTGGTGGCATGGGGATACAACCTCAGCTGCTGAGAAGCATAAGCTGAAGAGGATCACTTGAGGTTAGAAGCTTGCATTTCCTTGAGCTATGATCATACCAATGCATTTGTCTTGGGCAAAGGGAGAATCATAGGGTTCAATTTAGAAGATATGTATTATATAGGTGAAGGAAAAGTCTGGTAGCCTACAAAAAATTTTATACATTTATCCCATATGTAATTTATTACCAGGATGCCAGTCTACCTATAGGGATAATCAACTAATGGAATACACAACATTATCAGAACCAATAAGAAAAACCACATGGTCACCTCAAGGGACACAGAAAAGGCTTTTGACTGAGGCAACATATCCTGTTGATAAAATCTTTTAAAAATAATAGACACGAAGGGAACATCTTCAGGACTACTAGTGGGATATACAGATGATTTGATACATATAACGTGCTATATTCACACAATGGAATGTTTTTCAACAATTAAATGGAAAAAAGTGCATATTTATATTACAATATAAATAAAAATTAAAATCATTATGATAAGAGAAGAAGTCCACTTACAAAAGACCACAAAGAGTATGACTGAACTCAGAACAAAACAGTAAGACAAGACCAATCGTCTTCTAGGAGTAAAGGGCTGGTAGAGACTGGTGGTAGGGAAGATGAAAGTGACTGATAGTAGTTATTGACCTGCCTTGTGTGGGGGAAGAAGACAAATTTCTAAAATTAGTTTGTGATGATAGCTGTGCAATTGTGTGACTATACTAAGAAACATAATTGTACATTATCAAAGGGTGACTTCTTTCAATGAAGCTAATTGACAATGTTCTCCAAAACTTGAAGTGCTCAAAAGGCTCACAGCATAAGAAGTACCCAGGAGGTGAGAAAACGTGAGAGACAGTCAACCCTATCTCCCTGTTCACACACAGATTACCATGAATTGACATGGAAGGTTACTGTCTCCATCCTAAGGAAGTTGTCATTTTCTTTTTCCGTTAGAGTCTGACTCCTTTCCCCTGAGTAGAGGGTATTGGCTTCATCCTAGCTAACCACAATTTCAAACTCCTGTGCTCAACAGTTCCTATTATCTCAGCCTCCTCTACATCTGGGAGACAAGGCACTCCTCCACAGTGCCCCGTTATTTGGACCACATGCTTCTGCCTCCCAGAGTTTTAGGATTACAGATATGAGCAACCACTCCAAACTTTGAAGTTGGGATAATTTTCAAACTATGCTTGGTGGCCAGCAATATTGCTTCATGCCTGTCATCTTGGCAGTTTGGGACGCCCAGTGATTTGGATTGTCTCAGTTTCTGAATTGGGGACCAGCCAGAGCACTAGTGATATCCCCATCCTTGAAGAGTAAAAAATGGCAGGTTGCTATGCAGGCACCTTGTGTTCCAGCTGAATGAATTGCTTCAAATGATGACAACACTTGAAGCTTGCTGTACCCTATATACTAGAGCACTCCACTGAGGGAAACAAAATGAGACTGTCACAATATGTAAATGGGGAAAATCATTGGTAGGGAATTTGCCCCTCATTTTTACTTTTGACCACAGATGTAATGTTGAATTTTTTCCCCTATATTAGACGTCAACTAGAGAAACGATTCTCACATTGGGAAATGCTTTTCCTATAATCTCTATTAATCAAACATTTGGATTTTATGTAATTCAGACCCTTTGATATCCTAGATTCTTGTAGTCACTGGAAACTTCTCACACTGTGAATTGTTCTTTTTTGTTGTTGTTAAGACAGAGTCTCACTTTATTGTCCTCAGTAGAGTGGTGCGGAATCACACAGCTCACAACATCCTCCACTCCTGGGCTTAGGTAATTCCCTTCCCTTAGCCTCGGGAGTAGCTGAGAGTACAGGTGCTGACCACATTGCTAAGCTACTCTTGTGTTGCGGTTTGGCTGTGGCCAGGTTTGAACCCACAACTCTCGGTATATGGGGCAGGTGCCCTACCCACTGAGCACAGGCACTGCCACATCACACAGTGAATTCTTGATTCAAATAAGTCTTTTCATATGCATGCAAAAAATATCCAGAGTACATCCTCTACTGCTTCTGTTAGGCAGCTTCAATTTGGCCCAATACTCCCTTCCCCCAATCAGTCTGAGCCCAGGGACCAAACATCTCTGGACAACCCCTATTGATCAGATCAAGTAACCATATCCTAATGAACCAATTCCAAACCTGATTATCTTGACACACTTACCACCCATCCCCCAAGGACCACAATAAATCTCCTCCTTTATGTAGTCCCATATTTCATCTGCCTACTGACCTTTGCTCATACTTCAGCTCATGGACACTCTGCCTAGTAAATTTTCTTTCTTTATTTCTTTTATTATTTTTCATGAGACAGATTCATTAAGTTTCACAAGCTGGAGTGTCATGGAATCAGCCTAGCCCACAGCAACTTCCAACCCTTGGATTGAAGGAATCCTCCTGCCTTGGTTTCTGGAGTATATGGAACTAAAGGCCAGGGCCACAACCCTTGACAACCTTTTGTAAATTAGTACAAACCGGGTGTGTGAATCAGGGAAGAGGGTAACTTGCTGTTGCTCAACCTTGCCTCCAAACTCTGAGAACAGTGGATCTGCACACCTTGACCTCCCAGAGCAAGCCGATATTATAGTTATGAACAGTCTAAGTAATTTAGCTGTGCTTAAGTTATGATACTATCGGGGCATTTAAGGAGTGTCCAATTCTCAGACCCTAGTTTCACATGGGGACATCCAACTCTTGGGACGAAAGGGTCCTCTTGCCCCAGTCTTTGGAGTAGCTGGACTAAAGGCAAGGACCACAACCCTTGACAACTTTTTCTGTTTTATCACAAAATGAGTAAGTGATCGGGGCTGAGGATATCTTTCTGTTGCTCAGCCTTGTCTCCAACACTTGAGCTCAGGGGATCAGGCCAACTTGGCCTCCCAGAGCAACCAAATATTATAGTCATGTGTGGCAAAAGTGATTAAACTCTACTTAACAGGCTTTGAAGGATTTTGAGGAGAGTTCAATCCTCAGGCCTCAGAGAAACATAGGGATTATTACAGGAGTATTTTGCATAACCATGGTAGGCAGCTATCACCACAGATATGCCCATATCTCTTTTTTCTTATCTGGTTTCAATAGTGATTGTGTATTGAACATGTGGCCCAAAATAACTCTTCTACTTCCTATGTGGCCAAGAAGCCAAAAGTTTGGACACACCTGGCCTGGAGGTCAGGAATGTTAGAACTTTCCAGATAGGCTGATATTCACCATGATGAGAAGAACCAGCTGCAGGTATACAGTACACTACTGGATACATTCCCTAACCAGATTTCGAGAGAGGATCTTAAGTAGGTCACCTACTGTCCAAAACAAGCCTATTCTATGGAAAGAAGTAAAATCTCAAGAAGAATACAACTGAGAATTGTGTGACATAACTCTCAGATCTGTGAAATCAGTGTCTCATCTTTGGGGTTGCATTCTTGGTGTGTAACATCCCAGGGCAACACTAAGTACAAACCATAATCTTCCACTTGCTTACAAATCCATGACATGAAGAGAAAAAGAAGGGTTGTTGAATCCCTTGGCCTGATGTACAAACTTTTGGAAGCAGGAACTGATTGTGGAGAACAGAACCCCACACTTTTTGTAAAAGTTTGAACCCAACGACTAACCCAGATAGCCACTACACATGCCTAGCAGAATTTAGTTTAAGCATAAACATGGTAACCCAGGGCAACACCTACTGTGATTTCATCCAGCTTGACCATGTAGTGACTTCATCCTGTAATATACTGGGATCCAGGCTTTTGGTCAAAGATATTAAGTGGCCTTTTCTGCTCACTTCAGCTGGTATTCCTTGAGGGTTTGATCTAGGACACTTTTAGTCCTCCTTCCACAGAGAAGTGATCTCCCATTTGTGCTTTATTGATTGTATTGATTGTTGAGATTCCAGGCACTAGGCTGACACAACAGTTGAGTTTTTGTATAGCAGTGTGATTCAGGCTGCATCACAGATGACATAACTTCATGGAATCAATTAAGTAGGATGCTATTCGGTTTCTGTTTTTTTTTTTTTTTTCCTTTCTTTCCTTGAGATAGACTTTAAATTTGTCACCCTAGGTAGGGTGATGTGACATCACAGCTCATAGCAAGCTCCTACTCCTGAACATAGGCGACTATTTTGCCTCATTCTTCTGAGTAGTTACATGAGCCCACCACAACACCTGGGGATTTTTTTCTGCAGTTTTCCTGGGGAAGAGTTCTCCCTCACCACTTTGTTATATGAGACCAGCTTCATACTGACTTTGCCACATGCAATGACCCTGGAATTCTCTTTAAAGGACTTGTTGACACCTACCCTAAAACATCCATTTGAGAGAAGCTTACAATTTACCATGCCTGGCTACATCCTCGATTTGGTCATAGTTTCACAGGTCTTAAGCATGTTTATTTTGCTTAAACCAACAAGGTAATTCTGGTCTTTTTAGATGATGAACATCTTTATTCATTGGTTTGTTGGTTTGTCTGTGAATGTGTTTGTGTATGGGTAATTTGGAGATACGTTTTCCATATGTGGCCCAGGCTAGTTATTCATTGTCTCATTCTAGATCATAGCAACCTCAAAATCCAGGATTCAGTCAATCCTACTGCCTGAGAATTCCATGTGGTTAGGACTACAGGTGCCTGTCACAATGCCAAGATGATTTTTCATGTTTTAGTAGTTGCAAGGTCTGACTTTTAGTTATTCCATTCTTAGCACTGCCATGTTCAAAAACTCCACTCATCTCAGCATGTCAGACGACTGGGATTATTCGTGTGAGCCACCATGTTCGGTCATTTTCTCTTTCTTTGTTTCCCTCTGTCCCTCCCTCACTTTCTCGTTCCTTCCTCCACTTGTCTCTCTCACATATGCTTGGTCTCTCCATTCCTTTCTTTCCTCCACTCCTTTTTTCCTCTATCAGTCTTCTCTACTTCTTAAGGGAAACTTCTCTTGTAACAAACTAACTATACAAGTGATCCCTGAATGCTTAGTTTTGAACTCTATACTTGAAATGAGTGAATGTGGGAGTGTGTAAATTATGTCTGAATAGAGTTGATATTTTTTAATCTATGGGCTATGATCTATGAGGAAAATATAGAACACATTTCCCCATAACATAAACATGAACGAGCACCCTAGCTCAAACCTATACCCAGCAAAGTCAGAGCCATAGCAGAAAGATCCCTGGAAGCTAAGGAATATCAGACCAGACTGAGCAACAGAGTAAGACCCCACTTGTCCAAGAAATAAGTGCAAAACTTCCCCAGAAGTGCTGGCATGGGTCTGTACTCTCAGATTCTGAGAAAAATCAACTCAGTAGGATCGCTTGAGTTTAGCAACTTGAACTTCCTTGAGCTATGATGGTACCATTGTATTTTTCTAGGACAAAGGGAAAAATGCAGTATCCAATCTATAAGAGATACTTTATAGGTGCAGGAAAACTCCAGTAGCATACAAAATATTTTATACAAGTATCCAAAATTGGATTTATTACCAGGATGTCAGTCCTGCTCAATATGGGAAAATCCCTAATAGAAAACAGTACTATAATATAATCAAAAAGGAAAACCACACGGTCACCTCAGGAGACACAGAACCGCTTTTGACAGAGTCCATATAACTTGTTGATAAAATCTTTTAAAATATTAGATGAGGGGAGGCACATGTTACTTTGTGAGTAGGGCACCTGGCCCATATGAGTGTGACAGGATCAAACATGGCCTTAGCCAAACTCCACCAACAATGAAAAAATATCTTAGATGAGAAGGGAACATCTTCAGAAGTACTAATGGCATTTACTGATGAGTGGATACATATAAAGTGCTATATTCACACGATGGGATATTTTTCAACAATCCAAAGGAATGAAGAGCACATTTATGTTAAAATAGGAATGAACCTTACAATCATTATGAAAAGGCAATAAGGGCACTTACAAAATACCACACAGAACATGACTAAGCTCAGAAGAAATCATCAAGACAAGGCCAATTACATGCTACGAGTAGGGGGCAGGCAGGGGAGTGTGGTGGGGAAGTGAATGTGACTGCTATTAGGTATTGACATTCTTTGTCTGGGGAGGATAAGACAAAGCTCTAAACTTATATTGGGATGATAACTGTACAATTTTGTGAGTATACTAAGAACACAGAATTGTGTAATTTCCAAGGCTGAACTACTTATTTCAATGAAGCTACTTGAAGATGTTTTCCAAAACTTGAGCTGTTCAAAAGGCTCACAGCATAAGATATATCCATGTTGTCAGAGCACTTGAGAGACAATCAACCGTATCTCCCTGTTCAACATACAGATTACCATGAATTAATATGAAAAGTACATTTTTCTTTCCTACTGAAGTTGTCGTTTTCTTTTCATTGAGACAGAGTCTGACAATATCTCCCTGACGAGAGTGTCCTGAATTCATAATAGCTAAGTGACTCAGTCTCAAATTCCTGGGTAACAAATCCAATTTTCTAAGCCTCCTGAGCATCTTGGAATCCAGGTGTTCCCCCACAGTGTCTAGTTTCTTTGGACCACCCTTTCTGCCTCCCAGCATGTTAGCATTATAGGTGTGAGCCACCACTTCAGCCCTTAAATGTGGGATACTTATCAAACTACGGTTGGTGACCAGCAATTCTGGTTCATGCCTGTCATCATGGCACTCTGGGGGGGGCCCTGTCAGTTGCTTTGTCTGAGTTTTTGAATTGGAGTCCAACCTGAGAACTAGTGAGGTCCCCATCTCTGAAGAATTAAAAACGAACAGATGTTATGCAGACATCTAGAGTCTCAGCTGAGGGAAAAGGTTCCCTTGATGATAACCCTGGAAGTTTGCTGTGAATTATGATACCAGAGCACTCTACCAAGGGCAACAAAATGAGACTCTGTTTCAATATGTAAATAGAGAAAAACATTGGCAGGAAACCTACCCTCATTTTTACTTTTGACCACAGATCTACAGTTGAAAAATTTCCCCTAGATTAGAGGTCAACTAGAGAAATTATTTGTCTCAGGGAAATTGTTTTCCTAAAACCTCTATTAATCAACCCTTTGGATTTTATTTTACTCTGACACTTTGATATCCTAGATTCTTGTAGTCACTGGAAACTGCACAAATAAGGAATTCTTTACTCAAATCAGTCTTTTCCTATGCACACTAAAAGATCCATAGGATATATTCCATCTCTTCTGTTGGGGTCCTTTAATCTAAACCAATATTTCCTTGCCTCATTCAGTCTGAACCTAGGGACCAGACATCTCTGGAGAACACCTAGAACACATTAGATCAGCTGGGGAAATTCTAATGAACCAGTTCCAAACCCCCTTTTCCTAACTCTTCTTCCTGACAGGGCCACAATAAATCTCCTCCTTTGTGTAGTCCCATATTTCACCGACATACTGATCTCTCCTAGTACCTCAGCTCTTGGAAACTGCCTACCAAATTTTCTTTTTTTCTTTTTCTTTCTTTCTTTCTTTCTTTCTTTCTTTCTTTCTTTCTTTCTTTCTTTCTTTCTTTCTTTCTTTCTTTCTTTCTTTCTTTCTTTCTTTCTTTCTTTCTTTCTTTCTTTCTTTCTTTCTTTCT
>CAUYON010146212.1:0-16784 GCA_963573935.1 Arctocebus calabarensis
TGGTGGGCGCCTATAATCCCAACTACTTGGGAGGCGGAGGCAGGAGACTCGCTTGAGCCCAGGAATTGGAGGTTGCTGTGAGCTGTGATGCCACAGCACTCTATCCAGGGTGACAGCTTGAGGCTCTGTCTCAAAAAAAAAGACTATTTTCTTTTAACAGAGATATGTGCAACCACTCCTGACACTGCTGGGCATTCCTGGGATTACATACCTGTTGACTCATAGGAACTAGGAGTTCATAGGTGATACCTCACCTTTCTCTTTGTCTATTCCTCATTTTTCCACCTCATGTACACTTTTGGCACTAGAGTTTAAGTTCTTCATTCTCCCTTTTCTTTTTTGAATCCTACAATACTCTTTGAGAGGTCAAAAAATAAAAAGATTCTGAGCTCAAAGGCAATAAATCTTGCTGACTAAAGGTGGAAAAATATAGCCTGGTGGAGGAAATTATGGTGATTTCATAAATCCCTGGAGCTTACCCAGCTGCCCCAATCATCACCCCCCTACCAGTGCACAGACACTTTCACAGACTCTACTTTTCTCAGAAGATGAGATAAAATCAAAGTCAACTGCCTACCTCCACCATTTCAGAGTTATCTCCACATCTAGTTTCAAAGAAATAGGTATTCCTACTTCAGTTTGAGACTAATTTTTCATCTATCTTCTTGCTAGGATCTCATAGGTGTTCCTTCTACCCTCTCTCTCCCTCTCGGGCAACCTAAGCACCAAGCAAACTAAATTGCTTGTGATTCCCCAAAGATATATTTACATATTGATTTGTCCGATAATGAATAACATTACAATAGAATTAACTAAAAGAATAACGGTCTAGAAAGAAGAAATTTCCATTTTAAACATATTGTTCACATTCAGTAAAATATTTCCTATATAACCTAAAATGTGCACTTCCCAAATAAAACTATTACAGCCTCACAGCTTAGTCTCTGCCTCACTGTTTTCAAGTTTAATCACAAATAGAACTAAACAATTCACCTTCTGTTTCTACAACTTTGCTGAGTTGGGGGCTTAGAGACACAAACTGCACCTAAAGCTTCTTGCTCAAGTTCAGCCATCAGACCTGGATAAGGGGCCACCTGTGGGGCTCAGAGATCTTGGAATTCACTCCCACAGGAACACAAGGTTAACTGAAGGATCACTCATTAAAAAATGTGTTTATTTGGACCCTACATATTTTTTTTTTAATCAGCAGGCTAAGACACAAAAGGACAATTGCATAATTCCACATAGGTGAGAAACCTAAATAAGCAAATCCATAGAGACAGAAAGTAGAGCAGAGGTGACCAGGGACTAGGTGAGGAGGGGAAAGGCTGATTACCTAATAGGTGCAGAGTTTCTGTTGGGAGTGATGAAAAAGCTCAGGAAATAATGGAGGCAGTTACACAACATGGAGAATGTACTTAATGCCACTTAAAACTGATTAAAATATCACAATAAAAATGCTATTGAAGTGATTAAAAAAAAAAAACCTAAAGTTCTTACCATAATCTAGGCCTGATCCAGCACTACCCTGTTCCCTAACCGGGCGCTGTGCTGTGCCTCCTCACTCGCTGTTCTCCAGGATTTCTGGCTTCCTTGCTCTTCCTCAACAAATAAACTGGGAACTAAAGTAAAATCCTAAGGCCCCCCCCCTAAGCGGCTGACTGACCGAACCTCTCTTGGCCAAGAGGATCCCTAAAACTGGGTTGTTATCCATGAGAAAGGACATCAGACCTGCCTGATCACGCCCTCTCCGCTTCTTAGAGCCGCCCTCTGTGACTCCCTAACAGGCCTAAGGCTTGGCAAGACCTCCCCGCAGCTCCTCCAGATGCAGAACGAACCGCCTGAGTCTGCCAAGTACTTTGTCTCTAATTAACAGACCCTTTATCTTAAGCATTCCTTTTCATTGACTCCTGGTCTTTTAGATAAAGGCTTACTCTCTCAACAGATTGTCAGCTAAAGAATCTTTAAACCCACCCCAATTCCAGATGTCTCACCTTTGGGGGCCAAACCAATGTCTGTGTTGATTTATGACCTCGCGTGTAATTTCTGTCTCCCTAAAATGAATACAACCAAACTGGAACCCTACCACCATGAGTCCACTTGCTCAAGGCTTCTTGGGAACGGCTCCTCAAATTTGGCTCAAAATAAATCTTCTTAATAAAGATAAATCTTCTTAATAAATCTTCTTATTTTACTGAGTATGGCTTCTCTTCCATCAACAAAACCAACACACATGCATGATAGGGACTTAGTGCCAGACACTCCCTCTGCCTGGAAATCCAGCTTATCCACAGTAGGCAGTACCCTCCCTATGCTGGTTTCTACTCGAATAGCTTCTCTAAGACCCTCCCTCACTATTTGGATAATTCAGGGTTCAACTAGACAAACTGAAGCAGACTGGGCGCTCAATGGTTAGCGCTCCAGCCCCATGCACCAGGGCTGGCAGGTTCGAACCCTGCCTGGGCCGGCCAAACAAACAACAACAATAAAAAAGAAAAATACCCAGACAAACAGGCAGTAACACATACGTATTTAGAGATTTACTGCAAGGACTTGGCTTACATGATTGTGGGGGCTAGCTGGGCAAGTCTAAAATCCAGACAGCAGTCTGTCAGAAGAGCAGGCTGGAGACTCTGGCACACAGGCCAAAGGTGCTGTCCATAGCTGAAATCTCTTCTTCAGGGAAGCCTCAGCTCTGCTCTTAAACTCTAATTAACAGATAAAAGGTCTGTTAATCAGAGATTGAATCAGGCCCACCTAAATTATTTAGGATAATTCCCCTTCCTTAGAACCCCCTCATTATGGAGTTTAGTCACATCTACAGAATACCTCCATCACAACGCCCAGATCAGTGTGTGATGAATAACTGGGGACTGCGGCTCAGAGAAGTTGACAGGTAAAACTGAACATCACGCTACTTTACCTAAGACAGAGTTCCTTTTAATTCTGCCCCTTACCTGGCTTGATTTTCTTCCTACTGTTGCAGAGGCAATGGCCTGAGGAAAAAAATGACAGAAATATTTTCTGTCTTCCCAACTTTAGGGGAACTAACGCTGCATCCCTGCCGCAGACCAGTGGTCAGGAGGGGCAGGGAATGACTCTTGTTCTTTGTGCCACAGGAGACAGCTCAAGGGAACTATCTGGGTGGAGGTCACAAGATCTTAGCTGAAGATGGATGAGCATAGGTCATGAGATCCTCTTAGCCTAAAATTGGATTAATCTGGGTGGAGGTCACGAGACCACTGCAGAGGCCACAAGATTGTTTTGGCCTAAAATGGGATTATGGGATCAGAACTTTTAAAAGCTCTGTGCTTCCGCTCAGAAGCAGGAATCTGGTTTTTGAGACCCTTGGCCATTTCCCTCCTTTGCTAGCAAAGTAGTAAACTCTCAGTTCTCCTCAAACCACTTGTCCCTTTTTTTCTGATGCGGCTTCTGGGGAAGGGCTGAACTTTCAATAATACTACCGTCATGGTTACATATTTATTTCTTTAATTATATGTTAGCCATCTCACATATTAGAATGTAAGTTTCATTAGGGAATGTCACATGTCACTTCTGACACTTTTGCCAGGGCCCAGGCCTGGCCAGGTCTCGGGCCCAGCTTAACTAGGTTCCGGATGCGGACCACTAAGTTAACTTGCTCTTAGGTGCCTGAGGGCTATCTACTTTAGCTGGAGAGAGAGACACTGAGTCATAGAGAGAATAAAGCAGTCTTCTTAGAAAGATAGATCTTAGTCTTTAGCGGAGCTTGGTGATCTTCAGCAGAGAGATACCGTGCTGGCATTCTGCAGGCAGGAGAGGACACAGAGTCAGAGTAAGCGAGTTGGTGATAGAATGTGCATGCTTTTGACTGCCTTCTGTTCCAGCCTAATAAAAGGCTGATCTCGTGCCTCTCAACATTACAGGTGTAGAGTCTGCCAATTCACCACTGCTCTCATCTCGGGAGCTCTCATGCTTGTTAGGAGAGCTAAATCCCTCTCCATGCCCTTTCCACCCAGGTGTTCCACGATTGAGCAACACAGGTATTTCTTATAACTCTCACTCCTCCTAGCCATAGGCTATAAGGGCTGCAACAAGGGAAAGAATTGGGTCTTTTGGTTTTGTTTAACTATTATTTATTCAAGTAATCCCACTTTTGTACATGGTGTTTATTTCCACTGTTTTGTTATTAAGACCAATGTTAATAGGAAGATGATTATGTATACATCTTGAATCAGTTTTCAAATGTTTAGGTTTTTTTTTTTTTTTTTTGAGACAGAGTCTTACTTTGTTGTCCTCAGTAGAGTGCTATGGCATCATAGCTCACAGCAACCTCAAACTCTTGGGCTTAAGTGCTTCTCTTGACTACAGGCGCCCACCACAATGCCTGGTTATTTTTTTGTTGCAGTTGTCATTGTTGCTTTAGCTGGCCCAGGCCAGGTTCAAACCCACCAGCCTTAATCTATGGGGCCAGCACCCTACCCAATGAGCTACAGGCGCTGCCCTAAAATTTGCCCTTTATACTGCACAGCTCTGTGAGCTCTGACAAACACATGCAATCATATAACCACCTCAATCAAGACATACAACATTTCTACCACCCTAAAAAGGTCCTTCGTGATGCTTTGTCATCAACCTTTGCCTTATCCTACCCCGAGAAACCACTTGTTCCTATGTTTTCTATGACTACCATAACAAAGAACCAGAGACTGGAATGGTTTCCATGACAGAAATGTCTCACGTGTCTGGAATCTGGAAGCCCAAAATCAAGATGGCACCAGTTTGGTTCTTCCTGAGGGCAATGAGGGGAGGCTCTACTGCGGGCTTCCTTCCTTGGCTTATAGATGGCTGCGTTCCTATGTTTCCTCTCTACGCAAATCTCTGTGTTCAGATTTTCCATTATAAAAAGGTAAATCAGGGTGGTGCCTGTGGCTCAGTGAGTAGGCCCCATATACTGAGGGTGGTGGGTTCAAACATGGCCTCAGCCAAATTGCAACAAAAAATAGCCAGGCGTTGTGGCGGGTACCTGTAGTCTCAACTACTCGGGAGGCTGAAGCAAGAGAATCGCCTAAGCACAAGAGCTGGAGTTTGCTGGCTCGGTACCTGTGGCTCAATGGGCTAAGGCACCAGCCACGTACACCTGAGCTGGTGGGTTCGAATCCAGCCCCAGGGCCTGCCAAACAACAATGACAGCTGCAACCAAATGGCCGGGCATTGTGGCAGGCTCCTGTAGTCCCAGTTACTTGGGAGGCGGAGGCAGGAGACTCTCTTGAGCCCAGGAATTGGAGGTTGCTGGGAGCTGTGATGCCACGGCACTCCCTCCAGGGTGACAGCTTGAGGCTCTGTCTAAAAAAAAAAAAGAGCTGGAGTTTGCTGTGAGCTGTGACACCACAAGGCTCTATAGAGGGCGACAAAGTGAAACACTGTCTCTAAAAAAAAAAAAAAAGATAAATCATATTGAAATAGAGCCCACCATAAATGACTTCATTCTAACTCAGTTACCTCTATCAGGTCACATTCTGAGGTACTGGGAATCAGGACTTTAATTTATATAAGTTGTTTGTTAAAATGCATTTTTAAGCTGGGCACAGTGTCTCACACAGTAATCCCAGCACTTTAGGAGGCCAAGACAGGAGGACTACTTCAGGCGAGAAGTTTGAGATTAGCCTGGGCAATATAGGAAGACTCTATCATTAACAAAAAATAGAAAAATTAGCAAGGTGTGGTAGCATGCAGTTGTAGTTCCAGCTACCCAGTAGGCTGAGGCAGGAGAATCGCAGAAGTTGAGATTACAATGAGCTATGATCATGCCACTGGGCTCCAGCCTGAGCAACAGAGCAAAACCCTATCTCTAAAATTAAATTTTTTTTTAAAATACATATTTAATTTTTAAAAATTTTTTCAAAACAAAACATGCACAAAATTTTTTTAAAAATCAAATAACACAGAAGGACATGTAATGAAAAAGCAATTGTTCCTTGTTCCTCTGTGCCCTACAATCAGTCCTCAAACCAGAGGCAAATCCTTTACATATATCTGTTTTGGTTCTTCTGGTGGTTACTTCCATTTCTCTTAATAATATGCTATTCCGGCTCGGCGCCTGTGGCTCAACGGGCTAAGGCGCCAGCCACGTACACCTGAGCTGGCGGGTTCGAATCCAGCCCCGGGCCCGCCAAACTACAATGACGGCTGCAACCAAAAAATGGCCAGGCATTGTGGCGGGCGCCTGTAGTCCCAGCTACTTGGGAGGCGGAGGCAGGAATTGGAGGTTGCTGTGAACTGTGATGCCACAGCACTCTATCCAGGGTGACAGCTTGAGGCTCTGTCTCAAAAAAAAAAAATAATAATAATAATAATAATATGCTATTCCTACACAGCAACCTACAGGAATTGGAGGTTGCTGTGAACTGTGATGCCACAGCACTCTATCCAGGGTGACAGCTTGAGGCTCTGTCTCAAAAAAAAAAATAATAATAATAATAATAATATGCTATTCCTACTGTTGTTGTTGTTTTAAGTTTTGGCTAGAGCTAGGCTTGAACCCACCACCCCTGGTATATGGGGCCGGCGCCCTACACCTTGAGCCACAGGCGCCACACAATTCCTACTGTTTTTTAATATAAACTTGGAGGCATTTTTTATTCATTTCCTTTTACTCCTCTGCTCACCTCCACCCTCTATATGTTCATATCACTGTTTTTAGTTCCTGTCCTGGCTACTTTTAGGACTTAATATAATAGGCAAACTTCTTTCTAATTGCCTCAAACATAGGTATTGTCCTCTGAATTTTTTTCTATATACCATTAGGATGATAGAACCTCTAATATTCCATTTATGCTCCCTTTCCAACTTCTATCAATAACTCCCACATGGTCAAGGTAGATAACATTGACATTGTTTATCCAGTAACCACAATTAGGTCTTCCCTGTTTTGCCTATACATCGATTCCAAAGCAAAAACTACAAACAGCACTTATATTATGATTATTAACTATTTTAATATTGTTCACTAACAAGTCAAAATTGATGGGTTGGGGGGGGTTTTTGTTTGTTTGTTTGTTTGTTTGTTTGTTTTTGGAGATAGACTTTTACCCTGTTGCCCTGGGTTGAGTGCCGTGGCATCGTGATAGCTCACAGCAACCTTAAACTCTCAGGTTCTAGCGATCCTCCTGCCTTAGCCTTTCAAGTAGCAGGGACTACTGGTATGCACCATTATACCCGGCTAAATTTTTCCCATTTTTTTTTTTAACAGAGATAGTGTCTCACTCTTGCTCAGGCTGGTCTGGATCCCTGAGCTCCAGGGATCCTCTCACCTCAGTCTCCCAGAGTGCTAGGAGCACCTTGCCTGGCCTCAAAATCGATTTTTTAGTCTATAACTCCAAAGAACTGATCAAAATGATAAATAGGTTCTCTTTTCGTACATGTCCACCAGTTGTTCAAAACTAGGCCATATTTTGTGTTGCTTCATATTTAAAACATGCCTTTCCTACACTGTTTAAAGTTTGTTTTCCCTTGGAGTTTCTTATAATCTTTCCATTCTTACGGGTTGGGGAAATGTGCATTCCACACAACAGTCTTAATATTGTTCAGTTTCTTTCTCATTCCAGTTATTGCTTATAATCTGTTCCATTTTTTTTAAGTCTACTGTTTCCCATTTTAGATTGGTTTCATTTAGAATATGAGTTCCTTGTAGTTTTTTCCCTAAAGATCTTAGTCGTCTTTCCCTCTTTTTAATTGCATTGTGAACTTGGCCATGTCCTAAAGTTCTTATTGTTTTATGGCTCCAATAATTTCTTAAATTTTTTTGAGTTTTGAGGGGCTTTTTTCTGTTTTTATATTTTTCTGTTCTACGTATCATCTATTCCTGCAAGAGTCAGCTTTCTATTTTATTTTAGGGTTTTTTGGTTCATATTGTAGGATTATTGCAAAAATGTCAGGAGATTTAGCGGACTGTTACAACTTAACAGTAGAAATGGAAAGTCTGACAGGGTCTGATGTTAGACTAGTTTTTGTTTTGTTTTGTTTTTTTTAGACAGAGTTTCACTTTGTCTCCCTCAGTAAAGTGTCATAGCAACTTCAAGAGGTAAATTGAGAATAAAGATGAACCAGTGCAATGAAGCCAGCATTCATACAGTGACAGTGGTATGGCCAATCAATTCTGGAATTACCCACTTGTTTAATTTTGAGCAACATGATCCAGCATTCATGTAATCACAGTCTAAATCAGACAATGTAATTATGAAATAGACCGAGAGGAAGATGAGAGCACAACAATCTAGGAGAGAGAAGCAATCCACTTGCCAGCCTTCTGAGAAGCTGGGGCTACAGGTGCCTGCCACAATGCCAGGCTATTTTTAGATGGGTCTCGCTCTTGCTCAGGCTGGTCTCCAACTCTTGACCTCAAGCAATCCACCCTCCAGGGCCTCCCAGAGTGCTAGGATTACAGGCCTGAGCCACAGCACCCAGCCGGACCAGCTTTTCTTTAGAGTAAGTGACCTGTTGGAGCATCAGCCGAGCCATCCTGCTGGCTTCCAAATACCAAAAAATTAATCGAGAAACATGAACCTAAGACCAGGCATGGTGGCTCACATCTGTAATCCTAGCACTCTGGGAGGCTGAAGCAGGAGGATTGCTTAAGCTCAGGAGTTGGAGATGAGCCTGAACAACAGAAAGATCCCATCTCTAATAAAAATAGAAAAATTAACCAGATGTGGTGATACATACCTATAGGCCCAGCTGCTCACAGGAGGATCACCTGAATCCAGGAGCTTGAGGTTGCTGTGAGCTAGGCTTCTGCCTCAGCACTCTAGCCTGGGCAACAGAGTGAGATTCTGAAATAAATAAATAAGAAAGAATAAACATGAACTTTCAAGTGATCTGTGGGTATCACTGAAGACACAAAGTAGACATAGGAAAGTTTCACGTGCAGCCGGTAGGCCGGGTTGAAGGATGTAAGTGGGGAGCCAGTGAGCCCCAGCAGAAGCTCTATGTGAGCCCAAGCTGCAGCCAAGTCCCGAGGAGCCAGACTGCTACCACTGCCTCCAGGAACCCAGAGTTGCTGCCCAGCCAGTGCCAGGAGCTGAGCGCCATCTGCAGGACTCTGAGCTGGAAGGGGAGAAGGTCAGAAGGCCAGCGGGGCTCAGTGACGCCCTTCAGGGGCAGGAGCTGCAGCTTCTTCTCTCAGGGTTTTATTATTGTCTTTTCTGTTGTATCCTCAGCTCCAACAACAGTGCCTGACACGTAGTATGTGTTATAAGTGTAAGTTGGGAGACTCCTGAAGCCGAATTCTGAAGACATTATTGTATGTAACTCAATATAAAAGAGGAAAAAGCCTCTGTGGCATAGATGGTTAATTTTTCCTGGTATTCCTTTCAATCATAGAGCCTCTTCCCCTTTTTCAGTAGGGCAAATGCCAACTCAAAAAACTACACTTCTGGCTCAGCGCCTGTGGCTCAACGGGCTAAGGCGCCAGCCACGTACACCTGAGCTGGCGGGTTCAAATCCAGCCTGGCCCGCCAAACAACAATGATGGCTGCAACCAAAAAATGGCCAGGTGTTGTGGCGGGTGCCTGTGATTCCAGCTACTTGGGAGGCTGAGGCAGGAGACTTGCTTGAGCCCAGGAATTGGAGGTTGCTGTGAGCTGTGATGCCACAGCACTCTATCCAGGGTGACAGCTTGAGGCTCTGTCTCAAAAAAAAAAAACTACACTTCTCAGCCTCCCTTGTATCCAGATGACATGGTTCAATTTTCTTCAGTGCTATTTGAGTGATAGAAAAGTTTGACCCTTAGCTGATGTTGGGGAGCAAAACCTCCAATAGGCCTTGGATTGCCTGCCTACTATTGTGTAAGAGAGAAGTAAAGTCCCCTCTTGTATTTGGGGGGATTTGTGTGCAGCAGAATTGCATAGCCCCAAACTAATACTGCACCCAAATGACAGAATTTGGCTACTCAGGAAGCTCTCCAATGACACGAATTTGAAGCACATGACTATGAAAGAATGTCACCGAAGCAAAGAATAAAGTCCAGAATTACTCAAAGTATTTTAATATGCTAAGGAGATTAGTAAGAGCTTGCCTGTTAAGGAATGCTTAAAATACAGAAATGAGGAAAATACAGTCAGAGTAAAAGAGGCAGATGGCAAACCAAAAACTGGCAGTGGAAAAAGGAACTTCTCAACACCTATTTTACAGAATGATTCTGGAAACAGTGAACAGAACGATTCTGGAAACAGAGAGTCTAGAACGAAAACTATCAGGGGAGAGCAGAAAAAGAGAGAGACTAAATGAGGGGGCAGCCTTTGCACCCCAAGCCCCTCATCCAAAGCCTTGGCTTCCTCAGTCCATAAAGCTGTTCTTAACAGAGCAGCTGTCAATGATAAATTCAGAGTTGCCTTAAAAAAGACTGCAGAACACATGCCCTTAGGGGTAGAAGGCAAGGTCTTTAAAAGATAGATGGAACAAACGGCCCAGTTCCGGAAAATTTCTTGGCTTTGAACTTATCTGTTTATTGACTCTCCATTATACACATAGACACCCTGTTACTATTTAAAGGCAAGCTTCAGGAGAGGAAAGACATTGCCAGTCTTGTGCTTACTTAGCTAGAAGAGTGATCCACTGGGAGTTGGGCTTGATTCACTCTCTCCAGGCTGGGCCAGCAAGCATGCTGCTGTGTCTCCCATCTTTCTTCATTCTATTTCCTCTGCCTGCAAGTTTCCCTGCCACCAATTACTTATTTGTTTCCTCCTTGTTCTGGCAAAATGTACGAGTTGACTATACTCCCTGTATTAGTATGCTGTCTGCTTAAATGACAGCTACTGATCTCTCACAGATGGCAAGGCTGAGAAGTCCATAATCAGGGTGTTGATTTGGTTCCTGGTGAGGACTCTCTTCCTGGCTTGCAGATGGCCACCTTCTCACTACGTCTCACCTCACATGCCATTTCCTCTGTATTTGCACAAGAAAGATCTTTCTCTCTTTATCTTCTTATAAATCTGCTAACCCCACATGAGGGTCAACATTCATGACCTAATCTAATTCTAATTGCTTCCCTGAGACTCCATCTCTAAATACCATCACATTAGAGGTTAGAGCTTCAACATATACATTCTAGAGAACACAAATATTCAGCCCAAACATTCCACCTCTGGTCCCCCCAAAATTCATGTCCTTATATGAGAAATATATTCATTCTGCTTTGCAGCAAAAGTCTTAACTCATTCCAGTATCAACTCTAAAGTCTCAAGTCCAAAGCCTCATGGAAAAATCATCTCAATTAGATACAGCTGAGACTTGAGGCATGCTTCATTCTGAAGCAAAATTCCTGTCCAGCTGTGGATCTGTGAAAACAAACAAGTTATATACTTCCAAAATATAATGGTAGGACAGGCATAGGATAGACATTCTTATTCCAAAATGAAGAAATAGGAAAGAAGGAAAGATAATTGTTCTGTAGCAAATCCTAAACCTAACAAGGTGAATTTCATTAGATCTTGAGGCTCAGAAATAATCCTCTGTGGCTCAATGCTCTGCCTTCTAGCCATGGCAGTATGAAGGTGAAAGGATAGTGCTCACATGGCTCTACGAGGTGGCTCTGGCCCCACAGTTCTGTAAAGAGGTCTTGGCCCCACGGCTTTGATCAGAAGCTATCTGGCCTATTGAATCAGAGATGGTAGCCCTGGTGATCTCTTAATCACCTCCAGGGTCATTTTCCCTCTTCCAGAAAAAACAGGGCATACACCTGAATGGCTCTATCATCCTGTCCTGTCAACCCCCCAAAGCCTAATATCCTTCCTTCATTTTGTCCCATCTGCACCCCCTCAGTTCAAACTGGCACTGTTTCTGCTCTCATAATCTCATGAACTTGTGGGGTGATAGTTCAGCCACACCCTTGGAGTTCTCTTCAGATCAAGCTTTTCCATTTTTTTGCACTATAGATAAGGCTGAATTTTTCCAAATCAAGTTCTAGTTCCCTTTTGCTTAACAATTCTTTCTTCAATTTATCTCTCTCCTCTCCGTATTTTACTGTAAGCAATCAGGAAAAATCAAGACTCTCCTTCAACATTTTGCTTAGAAATATTCTCAGCTAAATATCCTATTTCAGGCTCGGTGTCCATAGCACAGTGGTTACAGCGCCAGCCACATACACTGAGGCTGGCGGGTTCAAACCCAGCTCAGGCCAGCTAAACAACAATGACAAATGCAACTAAAAAAATAGCCGGGCATTGTGGTGGGCACCTGCAGTATCAGCTAGTTGGGAGGCTGAGGCAAGAGAATCACTAAAGCCCAAGAGACTGAGGTTGCTGTGAGCTGTGACACCATGGCATTCTACCAAGGGTGACATAATGAGACTCTGTCTCCAAAATAAATAAATAAATAAATAAATATCCTATTTCATCACTCACAATTTCTACTATTTGTAAAACACTAGAACACAAACAATTCAATCAAGTTCTTTGCCACTTATAATAAGGATTTCCTTTTCTCCAGTTTCCTATAACATTCTTTATTACCACTTGAGACCTCACTAGAACTGTCCTTAATATCTATATTTCTAGTATGAGTATCAAAACTCTTCCATCCTCTACCATTACCCAGTTCCAAAGCCACTTCCACTTGTCAGGTGTTTTTTACAGCAGCACCCTTCTTCTTAGTGCCAAAATCTGTATTAGTTTGGGTTCTCCAGAGAAACAGAACCATTAACAGATACAGATGGAAATAGAGATAAATAACGTGACTTATTCTAAGGAATTGGGTCATGTGATTATGGAAGCTGAGAAATCCCAAGATCTGCTGTTATCAGACTGGACTCCTAGGAGAGCCAATGGTATGAGCCCCAGTCTGAGTCCAAAGGCAGAAGAAGACTGATCTCAACTCAGAGACAATCAGGCAGAGAGAGAGAATCTTGTGTCAATCCTCTGTTCTATTCAAGCCTTCAATGGATTGGATGAGACCCGTCCACACTGCAGAGGACAGTCTGCTTTAGCAAACCTATCAATTCAAATGTTAATCTCACCCTGGAATACCCTCAGAGACACACTCAGAATAATGTTTACCCAAACATCTGGGTAGCCCATGGCCCAGTCAAGTTGACACAGTTGACACATAAAATTGACCATCACATTTGCTGACTCCAGTTCTTTCCCTTCTCAATTAAATCCACCCAAACAGGTGTCTGCCCTTACCATTTCATGAAAATTCCTTTGGTCTAGGTCACAACATCCTCTGCTTTGTGGAATCTGAATTCCTCATCTTACAGACATCTCAGAAGGATCTGACACGGTTCATCATCTCCTCTTCCTTGATACATTTCATTTGACTCCCAGGATGCTACGCACTGTGGGTTTTGGGGGTTTTTCTTTTTGTTTGCTTTTGTTTTTTGAGACCGGGTCTCATTCTGTCACCCTGAGGTAAAGTGCAGTGGCATCATCATGGCTCACAGCAGCCTCAAACTCTTGGGCTCAAACGATCCTCCACCTTAAATTCCCAAGTAGCTGGGACTACAGATGCCCACGACAACACACAGCATAATTTTTCTATTTTCAGTACAGATGGGGTTTCACTCTTGCTCAGGCTGATCTCCAACTCCTGAGCTAAACACCTCAGCCTCCCAGAGTCCTAGGATTACAGGTTTGACCCACACACTGGTTTTCCTTGCCACACTAGTCTGTCCTTCTTGGTCTCCTTTGCTGGATCCTCTACTCTTTCTATGATCTCTTTATATTAGCATATCTTAGGTTTTAGTCCTTAGACTAAAGGACTCTTCTCCTCTTCCTACAATCTTTTGAAAATTATATTTAATCTCATTACTTTAAACAAACCTGTATGTCCACAACCCTCTTCATAATTTCTATCTTTAGCCCCAACCTCTCTGCTGAACTCTTTACTCATATGTTCTATTATCACTAATAGACATCTCAGTCTCAGCACATCCAAATTGGAGCTCTTCAACTCCTTGACCTTCAAACCTGCCCCACTCCCAGCCTTCTCCAACTCAGAAGGGGAGTTGCTTTCATCTTAATTGATTTCTCTGTGGCATTGGATACTATTGATAACTCCAGCTTCTTGATACTTAACTTTCTTAACTTCTGGGGCTCCACAATCTCCTAGCTTTCTTCCAAAGGCTCTGACAACCTATGTCAAGGTTCCTATGTGGACTTCTACTAATATTCTTGAACTTTAGGGTTTAGTTTCTGTTTGTTTTTGTTTTTGTTTTTTTGAGACAGAGTCTCACTTTGTTGCCCTCAGTAGAGTGCTGTGGCATTGTAGCTCATCTCAAACTCTTGGGCTCAAGTGATCCTCCTGCCTCAGCCTTTGGAATAGCTGGGACAATAGGGACCAACTACAATGCCTGACTATTTTTAGAGATGGGATCTCACTCTAGCTCAGGCTAGTCTCAAACTCCTGAGCCCAAGCAAGTCTCAAACTCCTAAGCTCAGGCAATCCAACCACCTTGGCCTCCCAGAGTGTTAGTTTAAACATTGGAGTACCTCAGACTTCCATGCTCAAATCTTATTCCCCAAGCACTCATTCATTCCCAAGTTAGAAACTTAGTGTACATCATAATCTTTCCCTTTCACTTGCCTTCCACATTTTATTGATCACCAATTCTTAAGTATTCCACTTCCATAACTGTTCATATGCTTCCACACTTTTCTATCCCTGCAGCCACTATGTTAATTCAGGCCCTCCTTACTTCTTGTCTCCTAACTTATCTCCATACCTCTAATCTGATTCAATAACAGCATTAGTGGGAGATGAGGGACAATTATGAATACAGAATGGTGTTTGTCAATTAATTATACTTACTTCCAAAATCAGTATCCAGGGACTTATATTGCAATCCTAGAAAGAGGAAAGTGACGTAAGTAAAACCAAAGAACCATGTATTATCTATTTTCTCATACTATTGCTGCATAAAAAATTATCACACATTCACTGGGTGAAAACAACACATATTTACAGAACCTCCTCTACTTACGATGGTGCTACATCCAATAAACCCAGTGTAAGTTTAAAATATTATAAATCAAAAATGCATTACATGCATCTAACCTACTAACCTATCATAGCTCAGCCTAGACTACCTTAAATGTGCTCAGAATGCTTACACTAGCCTGCAGGCAGCAAAATCATCTGGCAATGCAGTAACTGTATGGTAAGTGTGGTTTATTCTCAAGATCACGTGGCTGACCAGGAGCTGTGTCTTACTGCCAGTGGCCAGCATCCAGAGAGAGTATTGTAACATATTGTTAGCCCAGGAAAAGATAAAAATTCAAAGTATGATTTCTGTTGAACAGTTATTACTTTCATACCATCGTTAGGGACTATCTGTATAAACTCAGAGAATCTGAGCACAGCTTAACAAGGTATTCTGCTGTGAGGTTTCTCAGGAGGCTGCAATCAAGGGGTTGGCCAGGACTGGGAACTCTTCTAAAAGCTCAACTGGAGAGTGATTTATGTACGCGTGGTTATTGGCAACATATGAGGTGGGTTATTTTTTAGGTCTTGAATAATGATTCTTACAAGTTCCCATGCTATTAGACTGAGAGCCTCATTTCTTTACTGGTTGACAGCCACTTTTAAGCCACTTTTAGCTCTTTTTCACTGGGTCTGCCAAGCATAGCTGCTTACTTCATGAATGCAAGCCCAGAAAGCAATCAAGAGAATACTCCAGTGGCATGGTAGCTCAAGCCTGAAATCCTAGCACTCTGGGAGGCTGAGGTAGGAGGATCACTTTAGCTCAGGAGTTCCAGGCTAGTCTGAGCAAGAGTGAGAATCCTCCATCTCTACTAAAAATAGAAAAATTAGCTAGGTGTTGTGGAAGGTACCCATAGTCCCAGCTCCTTGGGAGGCTGAGACAGGAGGATCACTTGAGCCCAGGAATTTGAGGTTGCTGTGAGCTATGACAACACAGCACTCTAACCTGGGCAACACAGTGAGGCTCTGACTAGAAAAGAAAAAAGAATATGCAAGCAATACAGAAGGTACCATTTTATACAACGTAATTATTGTGGTGACATCCCATTCCCTCTGCCATGTTAGAAGCTCCAGGTGACATCCCATCCCCTCTGCCATGTTAGAAGCTCCAGGTGACATCCCGTCCCCTCTGCCATGTTAGAAGCTCCAGGTGACATTCCATCCCCTCTGCCATGTTAGAAGCTACAGGAAAGGAATGCTAAGGTGAAATATCAGGAGATAGGGACATAGGGGGAGCTTTTTTTTTTTTTTAATTGTTGGGGATTCATTGAGGGTACAAGAAACCATGTTACACTGGTTGCATTTGTTGGGTAAAGTCCCTCTTACAATCATGTTTTGCCCCCAAAAGGTGTGGCACACCAAAACCCCACCCCCCTCGCTCCTTCCCTCTCTCTGCTCTTCCTTTCTCCACCCCTCCCTCATTCCTTCTCTCTCTGCTCTCCCCTTCCCACACCCCATCAAGTCATTAATTGTCCTCATATCAAAATAGAGTACATGGGATTCATGCTTCTCTATTCTTGTGATGCTTTACTAAGAATAACATGTTCCACTTCCATCCAGTTTAATACAAAGGCTGTAAAGTCTCCATTTTTTTTAATGGCTGAATAGTATTCCATAGTGTACACATACCACAGTTTGTTAATCCATTCCTGGGTTGGTGGGCATTTAGGCTATTTCCACATTTTGACGATTGTAAATTGAGCTGCAATAAATAGCCTAGTGCAAGTGTCCTTATGATAAAAGGATTTTTTTCCTTCTGGGTAGATGCCCAGTAATGGGATTGCAGGCTCAAACGGGAAGTCTAGCTTGAGTTCTTTGAGAGTTCTCCA
>CAUYON010146213.1:0-52397 GCA_963573935.1 Arctocebus calabarensis
TTTTTTTGAGACAGAGCCTCAAGCTGTCACCCTGGATAGAGTGCTGTGGCATCACAGCTCACAGCAACCTCCAATTCCTGGGCTCAAGCTAGTCTCTTGACTCCACCTCCCAAGTAGCTGGGACTATAGGTGCCCGCCACAATGCCTGGCCATTTTTTTTTGGTTGCAGCTATCATTGTTGTTTGGCGGGCCTGGGCTGGATTCGAACTCGCCAGCTCAGGTGTACGTGGCTGCGCCTTAGCCCGTTGAGCCACAGGCGCTGAGCCAATTAAGTTCCATTTGTTTATTTTTGTTATTGTTGCAATTGCCATGGCAGTCTTCTTCATAAAGTCTTTCCCCACACCAATATCGTCCAGTGTTTTTCCTATGCTTTCTTTGAGGATTTTTATTGTGTCATGCCTTAAAATTAAGTCCTTTATCCATCTTGAATCAATTTTTGTGAGTGGAGAAAAGTGAGGGTCTAGTTTCAGTCTTTTACATGTGGATATCCAGTTCTCCCAGCACCATTTATTGAACAGGGAGTATTTCCCCCAAGGTATGTTCTTGATTGGTTTATCAAAGATTTGGTGGTTGTAAGTTGTTAGTTTCATTTCCTGGTTTTCTATTCTATGCCAAATGTCTGTGTCTCTATTTTTGTGCCATTGCTATGCTGTTTTGATCACTGTGGACTTATAATATACCCTAAAATCTGGTAGTGTGATGCCTCTGCTTATTTTTTTAATCACTAAAAATTTCCTTGGCTATAGGGTATTTTTTCTGGTTCCATACAAAATGAAGAACTATTTTTTCCAGTTCTTCAAAGTATGATGTTGGTATTTTAATTGGGATTGCGTTGAATCTGTAGATTTCTCATAGTAGCACCTTTTTAGAATGGTTCAGAAACGTTCAGCTATTCAAATACCTATCAATGGTAGACTGGGTAAATAAATAGTAATATTAATATATTTACATAATGAGATACAATGTACCAGAGAGAACAAACAGCATGGGTGAATCTTTCAAAAATATTATTAAATGGGCTTGGTGCCTGTGGCTCAACGGGCTAAGGCACCAGCCACATACGCCTAAGCTGGCGGGTTCAAATCCAGCCCAGGCCCAGCCCACCAAACAATGACGGCTGCAACCAAAAAATGGCCAGGCGTTGTGGTGGGTGCCTGTAGTCCCAGCTACTTGGGAGACGGAGGCAAGAGACTCGCTTGAGCCCAGGTATTAGAGGTTGCTGTGAGCTGTGATGCCACAGCACTCTATCCAGGGTGACAGCTTGAGGCTCTGTCTCAAAAATAAAAAAAAAAAATAAAAAATAAGACATATGTAAATCTTCCTGGTCTAACACTGAAATGAACCCATGAAAGTTTGTGGTGGGTGAAATTCAGAATTTGAGAGTCCTAGAGAGAGAGCTGCACTTTTTCTCTGCAGCGGTCCTTTTATACCAAGGAGAAAAATTTATGTTGCAATGAATCTGTAAAGTAAATTCTGCATTATGAAAGATAACGTGCACCAGGAGGAGAAATGCAAGCTTTGTAAAGCACAAACAACCTACTTGGGCTGAAGTCATTAGAGAGAGCTTCAGAAGTTGCTTAATGCTCTGGTTGGCCCTTTTGAACCCAGTCAACAATGGGAAAAATGTGATCAAAGGTGTCACATCGGCTTGCTATGTTTCCTAAGTCCTTATATTGGATTATGGCTGACCTGAGTCTCCTTTATCTCCTAAATATACTTAACATACTTGAGATCTTCCTAAGACTGATAGATTAAATGATAACTTTACAGTTTCTGGCTTTGAAACTTGTCTGCCATTTTCCCCTGTTTATATCCCCAAAGGAAAAAAATACAAATAATACTGGATTAATTTTATAAACAGAAAACCACTAGATTCCCTATAAAGACAATATCTCTGACCAGATACATTTGTGCTATCAAACTTCCCTTTTTTGGAAATCTTTTAAAATTTTCATCCAACAATGTTTAAAAACAATTTTTAGGATTATAACAAACTGTTTCTGTAAAATAGTACTTGGGACAAGCCAAGCATTCTTTCCTCTCTGTTTAAGCTGTGTCACTTCAATGAGGCCTAAATATTCACTTTTATTAGCTTAATAATGTTTTCCAGGCATTTTAAAATGACTACTGGTTATTTTATAGGCAGGTTCTTATAATTTTAGACCAATGCACATCCCCAAAGGACCATGAAAACAGCAAAAGGTAAGTTCTGATCTTTAAGTTCTTTCACTAGTGAAAATGATAAAGCTTGTGGAATGAAATACATGTATCTTCAACTTGTGTGCTTATTTAAATTTTATTCTCTCTACACCAATTTACATCCACATCTCTGTTATTTATACTAGATTTGAAGTTCCAGGGGGCCAAAACGTGTGTCTGATAAATTACTCTGAATTATTTAGTAAGTGATTCTGGAAAACAAATTAGTGTGGTGGATTTTCTTGTAAGTTTAGTGAGAGAAATTAAAATAAATATAAAACCCTCAACATGGCCTTATCATCGTAATGATGCTCCCTTCATGATTGAGAGCACTTTGAACCTTTGACTCTCATTTTCTATGTATAAACTGAAGGTAGCCATGCATGTCACCTTCCAAACTACTGGCACTCCTCAGCCCTTTAAAAATCTTACCAAACTAGTCCTTTCTTACTATCATTATGATCTAGAGGTAGGAGACCAGATTCAGCTGGATAACTAAACTATTTCCTTAGGGAGTTATGTTAGCAAGTTAGTGTTCTACATTTCATCTAGTGATTCCATTTCCTTTAGTAAGCAGTACACAGGCTTTTTCATCACATCTTATTAGGGTAATCCATCAGTGTGTAGAGATCTTCAAAGTGATTTGAATCTTTAACATCCATCTGAACTGATTTTTTGCATTTGAACAAGCAAATAGCCTTTAAAAATATACCGTGTCCCCTCTTTTAATCCAATAACTTACTCATGTTCTTCAGAGGGGTGCAGGGTACATTCAATTAAAATTCCTTTCCTTAAGACCTCTGATGACCTTAACAAGTGGCAAATGTTTTCAGTCGTGCTCCTCTTAGCTTTCTTGCAGCATTTTTCCAGGTATTGACTCTTGCTTTCTGAAAACATTCAACTCCCTTTGCTTCTGTTTCTCCATTTTTTTCTATTCTTCCAAGTACTTGGGGCACTCCTTCTCAGTTTCCTTTGTATGCCCCTCTTCCTTTATTTGTGGATAATCCTTATTGTTTTCTTTAAGCCATTTGTTTCTTCTCAACCAGCACCAATTCTTTTTCATTTCTTCCAGAAAAATTTTTTGTGGTATAATATGCTCAGTTGGCAAAAATCCCAAAGGTACAAAGGGTATTAAGTAAAGAATACCCTTTGCATTCTCCTCCCAGCCACTCAATTTCTCTTTGTATTGGCATTTGTCATGAGTTTCCTGTGTATTATTGCAGAGATAGTCTATGTATGTACAGGCATGTACACACAAAATATGCACTACATGCATATGTTCTAGTGCCTTTTATTGTTTAATAACAATAGCTTGTCACATATATGCTCATGTAGCTTGTCACATATATATACATATAGAGCTATATCTTATGTTTGGATGTAGAGTATACATACATATGGATGTACCATAATTTATTTACCTAGCCCTATACCTGTCAGAGTTTAATTCAGGAAGTAGAAATTCACTTGATTTTCTGGCATAAAAAGCTTTAATAAAAATAGATGAGATGAAGTAATTAAAAGGGACAAAGAAGTATACATCGTGGGGTTGCCACTGGATTGCTGATTTAAATGTTACACTATCATAGCCATCGTTCAGAGATCCAGAAGCTGCTATCACCATGGCAACAAATGGCACTGTTGTCTTCATACCATGAAGTTGGTGAGTAGACCCTGGAAGATGGAAACTAACAACTACACACAGTTACATCCATGTGACTTTGTATACAGCCTGCATAGTATCACAGAAATGGCCCTTGTCTTACTTTTAGTCTGGACTTCTCAGTTTAGACTCATTTATTATTTAAGAGCAACTCCTGGAAGAACCTAAATAAAACAGAAAAATGAGTCTTCTCTCTCTCTCCTCTCTCCCACTTTCTCTCCCCACTTTCCTCCTCCTTAATGCTGCTCTGCAGTATCCCCCACCAATAAAGACCTTTCATACAAGCCAAAAAAAAACAGGAAAATGAGTGGAAATCAATGCCAAAGGCTGACTGAGCATCACTGCCCACCCCTTTGGATATTCAGCATCCACACCTGGCCTTCTACCTGTCCTTAAACTGCAACAACATGATCACACCTTATGTAATATGATTATACCTTATACAAGTGAAAATGCATTCACCCTATCCCTGTAAAAGAGAGAACCAATTCCATTAGTTGCAGATTCTTACTCTGGTGAGTTTAATTACTGTTTTAAATGAGTCACCATTGGACTATTATATCCTGTATTATAGGACTAAATTCTAAAAAATAACCACTACTTATAACATCATGACATAAAATAATAGTAAAAAGGAGAAGAGAGAAAAGGAATTTGGTTAATACATAAAGGTATGTACATAAAATGTCAAGGAAAAATAGATGTAGCTATTGCATTCCTTGATTAATCATGGGGTTGTACTTGGTGTTCATAAGTTTCTTTTTTTATTTAGCATTTTGTTTTCCCTTTGCTTTTGGATGGTATTTAGCAGGGTTACTTATATGGTGTAATGATAGAAACCAGTGTGCTTTGAGGATCACTGCCATGAAACACAAACAGGTCAGATAAATAATCTCAGTTTTCCATCTTGGTGCCAAAAACTGTTTTATTCAAGGTTATATGCGTTTTTGTTTGAGTTGGAGTCTGGATAAAGAAAAATAATTAAGATATTCATGGTTGTGGACAGAAAACAGAACACATTCTAGGTAGGTATTTTACGTAGAAATGCTTTCTAATACAGGAAATGGGGTGCTTAGAAACTCATTGGAAGCAATTCAAGGGCTGCGTCCAGAAGATGGCCACTGGGCTAATGATTTAAAAGTCATACCATAATTTCTGTGATTACAAAGTCACAGGAAGCTGCTATTGATGCTGTCACTACAACACTGCAACCGAGTCTCCTACCCATGTAAACTAGTGAGAGGACTCTGGAGTGCACAGTCCAGCTGCTGCACATCCTCATGCTCACGTCTGCTTCACTGTTTTTTATTTTGCAGATTCTAAAGCATCAGGAAGATGTCTCATTTCTACATTAAATTTCATACATTTGCAGCTCATTGATTAAATCATGCCACAAGTCCTAGCTGCATGAGAATCTGACATATATTGTTTTGAATCTTCTAACCCATTGTATCACTAGATATAGGGTAGGAATAAAGAAGGGGTGAGAAGGTGCCAGCACACTTATGACAGACATTTGTGTGGCTATGTTTTAACAATCAATCTCATGAGGAATATCTTTGAACATACATAAGACTATATGTAAGATACGTTCTCAGAAATGGTATTAATGGTATAAGAGAGATGTTCTTATAAAAATTTATTAAGACTTGACAAATTACTAGAGCTTGTCACACAGAGTATGATCTTATCTGTGGACCAGCAGGGTTGGCCTCACCTGGAAGCTTGTTAGAAATGCAAAACTTCAGGCTTTACCCCTGGCTGGTTGAACCAGAATCTGCATTTTAACAAGATCCCTCAATTTCATGAGAAATTGAGCATTGTGTCATGTGTTTAAAAAATATCTATTTCTATGAACTTGGTCTTCACATTTATTGAGGTGATCTATTGCTCTTTTTCTTAACAACTTAAGAATGTGTTTTCTATTAAGAAAATTAGCCCGTTGGCTTTCATATAAGTTGAAAAAAATTCTCATTTTGTTATTTCCCTTTTAATTTTGTTTATGGTTTTATTCCCATGCAGAAGACACACACACACAAACACACACACACATTCTTATGTAGTTGAATTTCTTAGTCTTTTTTGTCTTATGAGAATTTTGTCTTATGTTTAGAAACTTCTTTATCACCTCAAGATTTTTTTCAAAATTTGTCTTTCTTTATGATACAATCCTAGAGCCATTGGAATGTATTTTGGTGAGAGATGTAAAGTAAGGATCCAACTAAATCATTTTTCTTAGGTAACTATACATATGGAGTTTTTATTTCATTTTTTTCTTTATTAAATCATGACTGTACATTAATGCATTTATGGGGTACACTGTGCTGAATTGATAGACAGTGTGGAATGCTTACATCCAACTGATTAATGTCACATATGGAGTTTTTAATCTAGCATCTGTGAATGCCTAGAGAGTACTTAAAACCCTGAAACTGCACGTAAAGTTATGCCTGTAACTGCAACCCATATTGCTCCTCAGGGGCATCTGCAGAGGTGATAATTACAAGCTCACTAAAGGCAATAGCAAAGGAGAATCTTCTAGGGAACACTTAGTTTCACAGATACCTCCTGTAGCCTCCAGTTGCCTCCTCCTTTGTGCCAGAGAGTGTTCTCATTCTCTAACCACAGTCAGGGAAAGCATTTTATAGAGGTATTGACAGATAGGCAACATTAGCTAAGCCAGGTGGATTTTGGTGTTTGGGGAGATGTAAATAGGAACAGACATTGCTAGAAGGATACTGAAAAGTCCAGAATGACTGAAGACAGTTATCACCTCTGTAGAGGAGCCTTGGACAGGGTACAGGTAGCAAAAATGTCAAAGGTGACTTTTTATATAAAATAATTTATTTTAAGCCTTTTTGAGAATTTATAAAAAATTAACATATGACTTTATCACTTCTTAGATTAGTTTATCATACAGGACAATTTTTTCCTACAACAGCAGTTGTGGGACATCATTTTTTTCAGGGAACAGTGTATATATATATATATATATATATATAAATTTTGCATCTTCACTTTTTTATTTTTTAAGATGCAGCTGTGCTTGGAAGCATATCTTCATTCTTGTGATGGCTTTAAACTGCTAATAAACCCTGGAGACCCTGACTTGGTAAAATCCTTTTACATAGTTTGAAGCTAGAAAAGCTTTGGGCTCTTTGTTTTTTTTTTTTTTTTAAGATATTATAGTTCTTACTCTAACTTTATTTTATTTTATTTTTTTATTGTTGGGGATTCATTGAGGATACAAGAAACCAGGTTACACTGATTGTATTTGTTAGGTAAAGTCCTTCTTACAATTGTGTCTTGCCCCCAAAATGTATGTAGATTGCCAAAGAGCTAAACATTCAGGTTGCTGATTTTGACAACTTTATTGGATCACTAAATGACCAAGGTTACCTCAAAGGTGACTTTTAATGAAGCTATATGGGTGACTGTCTTACAAATGAGAATGCATTCATGTGGTCATGATGTAAGTAAAAATAAATTTGCAAAGAAAGTGTCTCTTCTCTAGAAGCTGAATGTTGATGAATTAAAGGTTAAGAAACAGAACTCTACCATTAATAAATCAAACCAGATAAAAGGAAGCAAATGCCTTTATATGAGCCATCATTATTAGCCTAGATGTGGATTAGCAAGGAAAAGAAAAACATATGACATCCAAATAACGAAAGAAAAATCTGGAGAAGAGTCAGGGAAAAACATGAATTCCCAGACGGAAGAAACTGTGTCAACCCTCTTTGTTCCTCTGGTCCCAGTGCAATGCTAGTTCTTTATAGTTGTGTGCACCCCCAAATGCCGGTTGACTGCTTAACTGAATGGGCAAATAGGCAGATGGCACAATTGCCTTGACACCCAGCTAAATTCTCACATGCACTGGTGGGTAGGACTGTGTGCAAGCATTACTTGGCCTTTAATAGTCATGGCGCCTATGTGTCTATTACTATTTGTATATAGTTTATCTATTCACTTCCTAGAATAGAATCAGGATTCTCAATGAATCCTTTTGTTTCTTTCATAACCTTCCCCCAGGAAAAGAATCTCATTTAATGGTCCTGACCCTAACCCTAGTAAAAATGTATGGTAAATCTAAAAATTAATGATTACAAGTAAGTTTTAGCAAAAGAACTCAGAATATCAAATGATAGAGAAAATGAAGAGTTTTGTACATGGTAGCCCTCTATGCAAATGTGATCTGTAGTTATAGTCGTGTCATCTGATTGGCTTTCCAGGGTTCTTTGTAGCAGGGTTTAAGTTGATGAACTGCTCTTGGTGGAGCTGTTCTCTGTAACCTGATCTTTTGCCCCATTCAACCATCCATTCTAGTCCCCTTAAGCAGATCTTCCTTCTTTCCCCTTGGTGGTATAGATGAACACAAACTGGTCTATTATATTTTTCCACAAGGCACCCTTCCTCACCAATGCTACCAATTTACAAGATTAGGAAGCTGAGGTACCCACCAGCTTAATGTGATTTTAAGTTTATTGAATGGAACAGAATTTTAAAATAATAAAAGGCCCAATGAGACAAAATTCTGCCATTAATTTTGCTTTTGTATCAGACTTAAAGGGCCCTATCAAAATACACATAGTTATTTGAGAATTTTAAATAATTCATTGTCATTGATCAACCATTAGTTGAAATGGGCTCAGCAGATTTTCTCTGCAGTTTACTTAGCATGGAGTTGAGACAATGAGGTAATAAATAGGAAAGTACTGATAGTGAAGTAGTAAAAGAATGCCCAGAGCAAGAATGACAAACCCAAGGTATGTGTGCTTTCCTCTTCCACTTCCCACAACCGTGGCAAATGTCAGACTCTTACCAACCTAGGCCAGACAGAGCTTCAGAATCCCGCTCAACACAAAGCTTTGGGAAACCACTGTGAACTCCACTTTGTGCTGGCAAAAGAATTAAAGCCTATTGGTCTTTTCTGGCCTAAAATATGAAGTAGAATGCCAGAAGAGTACCATGGGAGGATATAAAAGTAGCACAGTGGAGGAAAGTAGGCAGGGGAACAGGAAGAGGCTAAGCTACTGGGCATAGTGATATTGTAAGGGGACATAGCATAGTGACTCAACAGGATGATTATCTTTGCATATTCATGGACCTGAACAGCAATGCTTGTCAAAATTTAGTATATATAAGAATCATCTGGGGGTATTGTTAAAATGTTGATTCTGACTTGGTAGATGTTAGGAGGAGCCTACATTACTAACAAGCACATAAATGTTGGAGTTACTGGTTCAAAATTCACATTTTGAGTAGTGAGGACAGAGTTATCTAAAGTGAATTAAAATTCATTTTTTAGGCCCAGGACTCTGTCCTTTGTGTATGTTGTAAGAGAAGAGACTGGAGTAGGAACAAGAACACCCAAGTTCAAATTCAAGTCTGCCACTTATTTCATGAATGCTGTCTTTGGGACTCATTACTTTCACCTGTAAAATGGGAACCAAGACACCCATCTCATTTAATGCTTATGAAGATCAAAAAGATATTGTATGCATGGCATTTGGCAAGGGCTCAGTACATATTAGTTAAGTCTGAACCAGCCACAGTCAATAGTGTTTCAAGAAGACACAGAAGCTCTGGCTATACACCCCCAAAGTATGCAGACAAAAAATTTTATCAGCCTTCCAGATGGCTGTCGACATGATGCCAAATATCCAAATATTTGGAATGCATTCAAAACATATTCAACAATTATTTCTCTCCCTTTTATATGGGTGTTTTGGCCTCAGGAAGACACAGAGTGAGGGGGTTTTATGTAGAAAGATGTTATCTATCTAACTTCACTGGCTCTTTTGTATACTTTGGAGCTGCTTACAGACACATTAGAAAATGGTAATGCATGCATCATGGATAATCTCAATTTTCAGAAAGCCTTTGATACTGTTCCATATAATGGGCTGCTTAAACCCAAGACAGCAGGGATTCTTGATGGAGTCTGGGAAAAAGGAGAAATTGGCTAGAGAACAAAACAAAATGTTGAGAATGAAGCAGAATGGAAAATAGAAGATGGGGTTATGTTCAAAGAGCAGGGGAGGAAGTCCAAATTTTGCAATTGTGACTGTCACATAGGTTGATACACAAGAGTGAGCAATAGGAGAAATGGTGATTAGAACTGTGGCTCAGCCATGCATGAATATCAAGTGTGATATGACAATATCTTGACATTATTAAGGGCTAATATTAATTAGACTAGAAAGATTGTTAAGGATGCTTGAAATGATGTGAGAGTACTTCCGACTTAATTAACATATGCAGCTGCAGTGCAAGACTTTTACTGGAAATTATATATTTTAATTAAATACATTCCTTGAAATCCTGTGGAAATAAGAAATACATATTCTTTTAAATCAGTGGTTCTCAACCTGGAGGTGGTTTTGAGCCCACTCCACCCCCAGGGACATTTGGCCATGTCTGGAGACATTGGTTGTCACAATGGGGGAGGCATAAGGGTGCTCCTGGCACCTAGTAGGGCGAGGCCAGGGATGCTGCGCACCATCCTCCAGTGCACAAGGGAAGGCCTCCACAAAGAAGAGCCATTCGTCCCAATGTCACTAGTGCTGAGGTTGAGAAACCCTGGTGTGAACCATCATACCCTAATGTGTACACAGGAGGGGAAAATTCTTAAGGTAAGACTTTTTTGCGCAAAGCATTTGAAAGATAACTATCATTCCTAGAATAAAGTGTTCATTATCACTAAGCTAAAAATGATGCTGTAAATCTAGAAACAGGAGCCAGGAGGAAGGGCAGAAGAGAACCATGAAGAAATTTGAGGAGAAAGAGAACTAATAAGAGAGAACAGGAAACAAAGACCTCTAACCTCTGATGGGACTTCCATGACCTGCACAACCCCCCTTTGCTTGTGGATCTTCTGCTCAATTCACTTCAAATGAATTAGTCTGGAGCTTGCTACAGAACAGGATCCACTGCAATCTGCCTCACAGATGTTTGAGTCTGCACATACCAGCTAGTCTTCCAGAGGTCAGTCTCTTTGAGAGGAAAGTAGGTCTGATGAGAGAACGGGGAAGGTAGTTAGAATAAAGAAAGAATTTCACAACTTTTCAAAATGTAGGAAATTCCCTGTTTTCTATTTCTGACATGTAAGTCAGAGAAGAAAGTAACTTCTCGAATTGGATTTTCCTAGATGTACCTTAAAAATTGAAACAGTCCGGCTTTCCATAACTGCTTTCTAGGACCAGGGGAAGAGGTTGCCCCGGATGGAGAGCATGGGATGGCTTCAGGGCTTCTACAGAGGAACTGGGCCCTGTTGCCACCACCTTCAGAAGTTTTGCATCATACTGTGACATGCACATTCTCTGCAAGTTTCCTCCTAAGCAACTTACTCAGCTAACTCTATTTATTCCTTAACATGGACGGTGAAGCAGAATGGAACGGAGCTTGGGAATTGAAGAAAAGCAGAAACAAAAATTCTCTCTGGAAGCAGACAGTAGAAAAAGCTTCCTTGATTTCCATTTTTTTTTTTGATACAGTCTCACTCTGTTACCCTGAGTAGAGTGCCATGGCATCATTGTATCTCACAGCAACCTCAAAGTCTTAAGCTCAGGTGATCCTCTTGCCTCAGCTTCCCTGGCACCCAGCTAGTTGTTTGTATTTTTTGTAGACATTAGGTCTCTTTCTTGCTCAGGCTAGTCTTAAACTCCTGAGATCAAACAATCCACCTGCCTCAGCTTCCCAGAATGCTAGAATTACAGGTGTGAACCACCATGCCCAGCACAATTCCATTTTCTTCAAAAATCAGACTTATTTGTAAGCATGCAAGGCTCCAAATCATTGGAAATTATTTCTAATTTACTTCAGTGGGAAAGAAAGCATACCTGTGACAAGTTTCTGGCTATCAAAATGGCACTTACTGACCTTTGGGTAATTCTGTTTAGGATATGGTAATTACATCCTAGGCACCTGGTCTGGTATCTTAGAATAAAGAGTTTTTCAGAAAAAGCCTGAATTGTAAGTAGTGACACACTTGGACATCAGGACCCTGCAAAACAGCCAGAGCTGAGGACCTTTGAAGCAGAGTGAAGAGGACTCTCCAACTCAGCCCATTCATCTGTACAGATATTCACACAGATATATTAGCTTCAGTTTCAGCACCATTGTCATCATTCTTGGTTAGATTCTTTATAATCATTACCTGACAGAACTCTGAATTAATTGTTTTTTTCTTTTTAAAATTAGATAATTTTTTTACAATAACAGTTTTATTAAGATATAATTCACATGCCATACAGTAGACAAAATTGTATACATATTTTTCATGGACAACAGAGTTTTAAAATATGTATGCTTTGTGAAATGTCTCAATGGAACTAATTAACATGTACCTTACTGTACATACTTACTGTTTGTCATGGTGAGACCCTTAAAGTCTGCACTCTTAGTGATTTTTAGAGTAATTATTATTAACTATAGCCACCATGTTGTACCAGAGATCTCTTCAACTTATTCCTTGTATCTAACTGAAATTTTTGTATCCCTTCACCAACATCTTTATACCCCCTGCTCACTAGTCCCTGGTAAACACCATTCTAGTCTTTACTTTTATGAGTTCAACTTTTTTACACATCACATAAAAGTGAGATTGTGTAGTAGTTGTCTTTTTGTACCTAACTAATTTCACTTGACATATGTCCTACAGGTTTATCCATGTTGTTGCAAATGACCCAATATCCTTTTTTAAGGCTGAATAGTATTCCATTGTGCATATATACCACATTTTCTTTATCTATTTATCTGTTCACAGACATTTACTTTGATTACATATCTTGGCTATTACAAATAATACTGAAATGAGTATGGGAGGACAGATATCTTCTCAACAAACTGAATTCCTTTCCTATACTCAGTAGTGAGATTACTGGCTCGTAATCTATTCTAATAGTAGTTCTATTTTTAATATTTTTAAGGAATTTTTCTATAATGACTGTACTCATTTACATTCCCACCAAGCATATACAAACATCCATATCCTTTCCAACACTTATCTTCCATCTTTTTGGTAATAGTCATTCTAAGAGTGTGATATGATAGCTCATTGTGGTTTTAATTTCTCTAATGATTATTGAAGTAAGCACTTTTTCACATACGTATTGTTATGTGTATGTCTTCTTTTGAGAAATATCTATTTAGATCCTTTGTCCATGTTTTAATTAGGTTCTTTAATTTCTTGCTATTGAGATGTTTGAGTTCTTTATTTTGCATATGAACCCCTTGTCAGATACATGGCTTCCAGATATTTTCTCCTATTGCTTAAGTTGTTTCTTCACTCTGTTTATTGTTTCTTTTGTTGTATGTGGATACAAACAATTTTAGTTGGATATAAAATTTAATTTTTTGCTTTTGTTTGTGAGATGTATCCACACACATGCATACACACATGCACATACACACTGACCTTAACAGCTGAAGTTGAGCATTTTTTTATTCCTTTGTTATTTTATTTTTTATTCCTTTGTTTATTATTTTATTTTATAGTTTGTTATGATGTTAGTGAATTTAAAGGTCTGTATTTGAAATGTACACTTCCCTTTCTTCCTTACCTGTGGATCCTAGCTCATCATTGAAAAATTCATGCCTTGGACACAAATGGGAAGGGGTGAGAAGGCAATGATGAATCAGTGTCACCACTTATCTTCAAATGACCTGTTGGTGACAGGAGTCAGTAAAAGCATCTCTGTACACAAAGGGGAGGGCATCTTATATATATTTAACATACAGAAATGGCTCTCAAAAGAAATAGATGCTCAGCATGAGTTTATATCAGCCATGAACACTGAGCAGACAATAATCTTGGTGTTCATCTGTTTTATACATATTTCATGTGTCAAAGTGATGGAAGCAAGATATTTGAGTGCCTTATGTATAAAGATGATTTCTCACTGACCCTCCAAATACTGGTGGTCTGTTCAGAAATCCATTTTCATATATGTGAACTTTGGGACCATTTTTAATCACTGCTATTTTTAATCACTGCCATTTTCCCCCATTTACTTCAGAATGATTAAGAGATTAATGATAGCATTGGTAATAGGGAAACTTCACAAATTGAATCCACTCAGTTGGCATATGTTGACAGTCATATTACATTTAGCCATATCTCATTGTTACCATAAAGCATCACTTAAGTTTTTGTGTGTGATAATAAAAACTGCCTTTCTATATGTGAGAGACTGACTCATGACTTAGAGTTAATCAGTCAAAGAACATGTAGAAGAATATAGAGAAAATACACAAGGATAAAGAAAAGAGAATTACTAATTTTAAGCAGCTTAATAGGAAAGATTAAATATTTATTTCATGCATTGTTCTTTACCCACAGTAGCCATTTTTAAAATATGCTGTTGGCACTATCCCTCATAAATCTTTCTGAAGTTGAACTGTATGCTCTATGAAGAAAAGGCAGGCATCCTCAATGTCATGTAATCTTAGACAAGATTAAATTGGGTCAAAATTACTAAGCACCTACCATGTGTGATGTTCTGACCTTGGAGGGAAAAATAGGATCTTAAGGAATAGTCTTTGACCTCCAGGAAACTAAATTAATGATGACAGGGAGAAGACATAAACTTCAAAAAATTAAATGGCACTGAAATATTTTTCTTATACAATAGGACATTGATAGAAGACATGTCATCAATGGCAAGTGCAGCCAATATTTCTGTGCTAGGCAGAATAATGGACCCTCAAAATGTTCACATTCTAGGCTATGTTAACCAGTTTGATTATTTCAAATTGTATATAAAACCAGCACATTGTACCTCATAAATACATTAATGTACATACCTATAATTTAATTTAAAAAAAGTCCACATTCTGATCACTGGAAATTGTGAATACACTACAGGTTACAAAGGTCTTTGCATCTATAATTAATTTAAGGCTCATAAAATAAGGAGATGCTCCTGGATTATGCAGGTAGGCTCAATGTAATATCAAGGTCTTTATACGATAGAGGTGGGAGGGTCTGAGGCAGAGGAGAAGATATAAGAGGGAAGCACGATAGAATCAGGTGTGCCTGTCCAAATAGACCTGTCCCACCCAGGGAGGATCAGGCTCACATCCCTACCAAGAAGGGTCAGACTCACGTCCCTCCCAGGAAATAGGAATGCCGCCAATTGCTGTGCTCCCTGACCCTTTAAATCCCAATCTGCCATAACCCACGTGTGGAATTCCTTTCTTGATTTCACCCTACCTGCATCCAGGTGGAAATAAAGACCACTTTATTTCTACAGAATGGGGATTCCGTTTCCTCTGTTTTGTGCCTTGGAATAATCTTTCTTTCTTGGGTCCAGAACCTTTCAAAGCAGACGAGTAAAAAGCAGGGCCACAAGCCAAGGAATACAGACAGCCTCTAGAAGCTGGAAGTGGCAAGAAAACAAATTCTCCCCTAGGGCTTCCAGGAAGAATACAGCCCTGCTAACCCATTGGGTTTCTGGGCTCTGCAACTATAACATAACATATTTCTGTTGTGTTAAGCCACTGAGTTTGTGGTCATTTATTACAGCAGCCATAAGAAGAGCAAATACAATTGTTATAATCCACCTCATTTCAGTGAGCCCCAAGGTATGCAGATGTCAAAGCAGGGATGTGAGGCTAAATCAATATCCCACTATCCCCAATTATCCCCTTGACTAATGGAACATCTAAGTACCTTATCTTGGGGTAAGAAGAGGGGAAAAACAGCAAAAGTGAAAAGGTGAGAAGATGGAAGGCACCATTTCTCTCTCTGGGGCTGTGCTGATTGATTTGCAAGGAACAGAGCAAGACAGTTTGCCCTCCAGGTCTCAACCCCCAGTATGATGTGAAATGTAAAAGAAGTCAGGCCAACAAGTGTGGCCCCAGGCTACCCAAACAACTAATTGCTTATTTAATTCTCAATGATGAACAAAGAATTTAACTGGTTTCAATTTGACCCAAACTCATATCAGCTAATATTAGGGTATTATGGCATAAACTTGTTTTTTCTAATTATTATTCTACAAAACTTTAGTTGATTATTTTTGCAAAGGAATAGTCTCAATTTAGAGAACACATTGTGGGTGAGCAAACAGGAATGACAGGATCAAAGTAGAAATGCTAATCCATGGACAAAGGCACAGTGAGGGCAGGCAATTCAAGCACCTTTCCCGATGAAATCCAGGAGGACACAATAGAGAGGCATTATTCCAAGCTCCTTAAAAAAAAAAAAAAAAAAAAGAAAGTCAATTAAGAGTGAGGAACCACTTAGTGTTCAAAGAAATATATTTTTATTTTTATAGCTCTTTATTTTTATTTTTAATTGTTTTCCCATGAATGACTAAATGATACAACACTTCTCATTTCTTAAAGGGCCTAGGAGGCTCTAACTTTAAGACAAGATAATACATAAAAAAACTTGATGTACATATGAAAAACCAAATACCCAAGTGACATTAGAGGATCCAGATATGGTCTGCAAACTGCAATTGGATATCTCAATAATGATACAGTGCTAGTTATGACTAGGGGTCATGATGGGGACTCATGTGAGATGTCAGGCAAAGTAAAAAGAAAACAAAACCAAAAGAGAGACAGAAGAATTAAGACAAATAAAAATGATGTCTTCAAGAACATAACAAGAGAGAATACCATATGAACCGAAGTGAGGGGATCTGAGGTGTCACCTTATTTCCAAATTCAATTCCACACAGTATCTAAATTCTCTCATGTGCCTCTCAGTTGCAGTGATTGTAATGGCTAACAAGAATCAGCCCTTGGGCTAAGTCTCTCCTCCATTAGTTGTCATAAATTCCTTGTGTAAGGTAGATTGACACATTGGAAAACCAAGACTTCAGTTATTTGCTCAAAATCCCAGATTTCAAGTTATGGAACTGTGATCAAATCAAAATCTGTACAGTTCCAAAGTCTATATTTTCTAGTGCTCCACTATACTAAAATTAAGTTTCATATGCCTAGAAGAAATTTCCTGGCCATCTCTCAGGCATTATCCTTTTGATTATTACCTCTCTTCATCCTGTCATCTGAAATAGTAATTGTATGTTAGAGTTTTCCTTGTATCTGTCTTATTTCTGAACTTCACATTAGCAATTTCCATATCTTTGCCCTTCTGCACTGTTGTTTGGTTTTTTTCTTGAGATGTCTCTCCAAATTCACAGTTTTCTGCTTAGCTGTATTTATCATACTATTTAACTAATTTACTGACTCTTTTATTTTAATAACCAAATCATATTTTTCTGTTATCTATAATTTCTTGTTATAAATTTTGGCTGTGAGCTCATCTTTATAACAAACTGTGTTTGATAGGGTTCCTTCACTCAACCTATTATTCGTTTTTGTGATTATTTTTACCAGGGGACTATGGTAAATCTGGGATTCAAAGTTCCCAGAACAGATGGTCACTACACTGGTCTCACAGCTGCACACTATTTCAGCACACTTAGATGCAAACAAAAGATACTTAGCACAAACATGCAATAGTTATCCTTTGCAATCATCCTGAAGGCAGGCAACAAGGAGGGCAGTTAATGTAGGTTAGACCAGGTGTGTACAACCTGTGGACCTTGGGCCACCTCCCACCTGTTGCCTGTTTTTTCAAGGCCTGCATGCTAAGAATGGTTTTTGCATTTTCAAATTGTTGAAACAATACAAACGATATTTCATAACATGTGCAAATGCCATGAAATTCAAATTCTAGGGTCCATAAACAAAGATTTATTGGGGGACACCATGCCCATTTATTTACATATTATCTGTGGCAACTCTCATCCTACAACAGCAAAGTTGAGGCATTGCAACAGAGACCATATGGCTCACAAAGCCTAAAATATTTACTATCTGGCCCTTTACAGAAGACATTTGCTGGGTTAGGTCATCTAATTGAAATCATTCCTATTTGAAAGTGAAAGAACACTCTACAACTGTGTGTCAAAATTCTCTACTGATGTAAAGAAAAACTCAGAGCATAAAAGATAAGGGATTACCACCTTTTTTAAGATACCAAGGAAATTTTTTTATAATTTCCCCAGGTTTTCAAATTTGCCCACAATTTTTTCAGGAAAATATGCCACTCCCCACTGTGACCACCAGATGGCAGCTGCAATGATGGCTCAATAATACATGAACATTTACTTATGAAGATACCATATGCATAATTTAAAAACAACACTTTGTGAACAGTATGAATTTAGAGATCAGCTAAATCATGCCAAATTCAGAATAACCTTGGTGGAGAAACAGGCTGAGGCTTAAAGCTTAACTTGTAGGGCAGTGGCAGTGCCCCTGGGGTAAGTGATCTATGCTTGGTCTTGGCCCACAGTCTCAAACTGTAATTTGCAAAGGATAGCCTACGATACTTGTGAAAAAGGTAAGCCCCCAAGCCACATTGTTAGAGAGTCTTCCTCAGCAATATAAGTACTGCATTTTTTAGACCAACATTACATTTGACTTTGATGTAGGTAATCTAAAGACAACAGATGTAAAGACACTGATTTTAGGAGATTTCTTTTCTCTAGGCCTTACTAAAAGGATAGCCGATTGCCCAAATTACAATGAGTAATGGTCCAATTGAGGTACAAGGATACTGGAGTCCACTTCACTAGCGGGGGTTCAAACTTCTGGGCCGGAGCAGACAAACCTCTCTCTCAAATTTCAGTAACCAGGAACAGGGGTAGAAAGAATTGTAAAGGTTCCATCTAAATGGAATGATCTCCAGTCAGGCCTCCCAAAGTGGTGCTTTGGCTAGAACATAACTTGGAAGAATGCTGCAGGGACTTGGGGCTTCTGTGCCATGTGTGGAGGCAGAAAGAGCCATACTAGACCTATGTGATGGCAGACTTAGTTAGTTCTGCTTAGATATGGGTGAAGGGGCAAGGCAAGGCTGAACAGGCACCCTAAATGTTCTCTAACTCTTCAGGATGAGGAAAGTAGGAAAGAAATGTCTTGGTGATCTTTTGTTTTCTTATGATCGTCTAATAGATCTATTCTCTAAACTCACTGATTTAAAGCAATACATCTATTCCAAAATCTATATCACCCCTTGTTATAAAGTGAAGGATGAATACAGAAACTTCTATATTGAACATATGCTCATCTTCATAAGTGCCTTCTTTCTTTACTAAGTGTAATGTTCAAAGCAGCTTCTAAAACATAGAAAAATCCTTTAATAGCCTGGTCTGAGGCATTTAGGTGATTTTTGTCTGTAGGGCCCTAAGTTGTATATTTTAGAACCACTATTATAAATAAATTCATGAGTGTTCAATGAGTGGACATTAAGTGAATGAATCAAAGAACACAGTCTGATTTTAAAAGGAATGCAATCCACTATTTTGTGTGTTTCCAAGCGTTTTCTTTTTGTATCTTTTCCTTCATAAACATAGAAGATGAAGAAATGTATATTTCTCAGCTCACTTCTTGGTTAAAAACCCCTGTGTCTTGTCCTCTCTTTAGATCTTTAGTTGCCAGCTGTATGTTTCCACACACATGGAAAACACTGTAGTCAGGAAAACTAAATTCAGCATCTTCTTCCAACATCTCTTTGGATCACCACCATTTTTCTAGTCAAGCATACACAAAAACTTGGAGTCATCTTTGCTTGTTCTCTCTTTCTCACTTGGAAGGATGCTGGAGGGACCTCTGAAGGTTTATGGAAGGCTTCTGCACACTGTCACCAATCTGCTGTCAGGAGGCCAGCACTTGCACATACCGTGGTTCCTCCAGTTCCTACTGATGCCCCCTCAGCTTAGTGGAGGAAGGCCTAGGTCAAGTGCACAGACAACTGGCTCTCTTACAAAGGGGCTGGTACCACCAATGGCATCAAGTTTGTCTTCCAGGTTGCTGCTCTTCATAGTTTCACCAGCTCCCACAATTGCACAAACCTTATCTCCTGCGAGTGCATCTGTTGTGTGTCCTTCCATCTTAGACTGCTTGCAATGTCGTAACAAAATACCACAGACTGGGTGGCTTCACAATTCTGGAGGCTGGAAGTCAAGATCAAGGTGCCAGCATTGTTGGGTTTTGCTAAGGGCCTTTTTTCCTGGTTTGCCGATGTCACCTTCTCAGTGTGCCTTCAGATGGTGGAGAGCAGAGAGAGGAAGTTCTCTGGTTTCTCTTCTCATGAGGGCACTAATCACATCATGAGGCCCCACTCTTATGACCTCATGTGGACCTAATCACTTCCCAAAGACCCCACCTCCAAATACCAACACATTAGGAGTTGGGGCTTCAACATTTTAATTTAGAGGGACACAATTCAGAAGTTATTTTCCCATTGAGCCCTGATGGTTACAGCTAGCTTTGTTACTCTGGAATTTCTATAAGATGTTGAGATTCCATCTACCCGTTTCTTATGTTAGTGGCCTTTGCCACTATTCTGGTTCAGAATCCTTTCCCTGAACGTGGATTTCTGTAGAAGCTTCCTGGTTGAGCCTCCCACCCCAGTCTTATCCTGCCCTTGCTGGATCATTCAGGCCTCAAAAATGACAGTGTCTCTCTGTATCTCAACAAATGCAGTTTAGGTACTTTTGTATTTCAAGGGATTTTACTTTTTTCTCCTACACTTACCTTCTTACCCATTTGTTAATGCACATGTGTGGGCAAATTCCTTGGCCTCTCTGTGACTCAGTTTCCTTAGCTATAAAATGGAGATCTTAATAGTGTTCCCTCAGATGGCTGTTGTAAGCATTAAATGAGTTAACAAATGTAAAGTGTTTAGAAGACTCTGCCTGCCTCTTAGAAAGTTCTCTATTAGAGTTGGCTATTAGTATGAGTCATTACTGTTCCCATTGCATAGCCTCTGAACTAGCCCACAGATGTTCCAAGCTCTGTTTTTGTGCCTTTACTTATGTAAAGCAGCCCAGCCACTTCAAAAGAGAAGATGATACCTACTGCTAATAAGTAGTTTAGACAGAGGAAAGACTTCTAGAGCATATGTTGGGGCTGTGCTAGACTTATCAGAATAACCTGAAAAATACACAGCTCCCTCCTCCTAGCCATACCCCATATACAGAACCCTGATGGAGAATCTGATGGCATGAGGTGGCCACCTGGTTGGTCTGGGGTCACCTAAGAACAAATGGCAGTCTCCATAGGTTGAATAGATCCCTGAGGGGAATGGGTGTAAAGGATTTGCCTAATAAGGTGGTGGCAACTAGCTAGGCTGATAAGGCTAGATTCCAGTGGGATCTGGAGGAAAACCCAATGCACATCAGCCAACAGAACATGGGGAATAATTGGAGCAGACAGAGGAAAACAGATGTGCCCTGAGGGAGATGCCGTGGGAGCCTCAGAGAGATGAGAGAGAAGGGAGTCCTGAAAACAGCCTGGGGGCCTGTGAGGAGGAGCAGTGATTGTCCTAGTGTGGTTTATTGCCTCCTACGTTACCTGCTACCTTTTGAAAGGAGACCTTCTTAGCTTAGAACTCTAAGTAGCTAAATCCAGAAGGTGATTTTCAAGAAGTCAAGGAACAGAGAGGATGGGGAAAGGCATGCAGAGACATAGCCGTCTCACTGAGGGAATTTGGATAAGGCTGATGAAATACTGACTAAAGGGCTGTTTTTGTACAGCCAGCTCCCCTCCCCTCCCCTTTGCCCCAGGATCAGCCAGGCTTCCTTTGGCAAATATAGAGCAGAAATACCTAAGAGTCAAAAGTAGATAGGAGTGGGGCCCAGGAAGTGTTGGCATGTGTGTTTTGGACTAGATGTTGGTATTTGATTGCTGTATTAATTTCTAAGGGCATTAAGTACCACAAACTGGGTAGCTCATAGAAGTAGACACTTACTGCTCACAGTTTTAGAGATCAAAAGTCTGAAGTGAAGGTGTCAGCAAGGCCATGCTCCCTGAAGGCCCTTAGGGGAGAATTCTTCCTTGCCTCTTCCAACTTCTGGTGGTTGCTAACACATTTCTCCAATCTCTGCCTCTGTCATCATATGGTGTCTTATCACTACATGTCTCTCCTCTTTTTCTTTAAAGACACTACTCATATTGGATTAACGGCCCAGCATACTCCAGTATGACCTCTTCTTAACTATATCTGCAACCACCCTGTTTCTAAATAAGGTCACATTGTGTAGCACCAGAGCTTAGAACTTCAACTTATATTTTGGGGGGGACAAAATCCAATCCACAAAAATTACTAAGTTTTTTTAAATCTTTATTTATTTATTTATTTATTATTTATTATTATTATTATTTTTTTTTTTTTTTGCAGTTTTTGGCAGGGGCTGGGTTTGAGTCCGCCACCTCTGGCATATGGGGCTGGCGCCCTACTCCTTCGAGTTACAGGCGCCACCCATTTTTTTTTTTTTTTAATCTTAAAATTGTTTTGAGTTACCGAAGTTCATTCGTGATGGCAGGGTGCCACCTATCTAGTGATAATAGTGTTCCTAATCCATCATGTAGTATGGTCACTGCAAAGCAGCTGCCCAGCCCAGCATTGCCTTTTCTAGCTGCCTTTGCTTTTAAGTATAACCATGGTACAAGTTCACACCAATGACACATGGATTCAAGTCTTCAGATACACTGATACCTTTTCTGTTCTCTTTTCCCTGATGCAAAGGACTTCAGGTCTTAGGGAATGGAAGATCTCTATGGAAAAAAACTATCTGCTCAGTGACATAAAATATCCTAGTTGGTTGGTTATGGTGGTGAGAGCTAAACTTATGTCCTATTTAATTTAGTTATTGGACTTCAAGTCGTTTACTTGTTATAGAAGCTAACAGTATCTTAACTAGGACATTCAAAAGTCACAATTGGTTTATTTTCATTATATTCTCACAGAAGTTGGTATTCTTCACTTTTACATTCGGATATGCTTTGAAGTTAAAAGTTGGAGGAAAACAAAAAAAGTGATATTATCTGAACTTTGGACAAGCTACAGAGACAGATACTATGTTTCTCCAAAGTAAAAAGTCCTATGTATTCCAGATATGTCAGTTATATTAATGATCTCTTAACTAAGTATTTTGCTTATTTTTATATTACTATTAATAATGGAGTGCTTATTCTTCTTATACCACATAAATAAGGTGAAAACTAAGGAGATGGAGGGGGCAGTGTATTCTTCATAGGTTGTTTTATTTTCATTTATCATTCCAACATCATATGGTCCTACCCAGATTTGGGATGAGAATAGAAGGCTATTTTAATTTCCCAATGTATAGACTTTGAGCCAGATATCTTTATTATGTACCTGTTCATCAAATCCTTTTGGCTCAGACATCTCTGGCCACTAATTCTGTCATTATCCACATTTTAGGATTTCTAGAAGAACATGAAAAGCTTAAGAGACTTCTCAGAAGAAAAGGCATTGTCACCCTGTACAGAGATTTTAGAATAAAGCATTCTAAATAGAGATGGTAGAAAGGCTTTATAAATGAATATTTTTCTGGTTCTGACAGATTTACCTAGAGAAGAGGTTCTCCAATTTGAGCAATTTGGCTCCCCAGGGAACAGTTGGCAATGCCTGGGGACAGGTTTGGTTGTGACAACTATGTGGGGCTGGAATGGGTGCAACTGGAATCTAGTGGGTAGAGATCGGGGGCACTGATCAATATCCTACACTGTAGAAGTCAGTCTCCCAATAAAAAATTATTCAGTTCCCACTCAGTCATACAGAAGTGGAGAAACACTGACAAAGTATAATACATGAAAATAATCTAGATTGAGGTACTCCCTTGATGCAATTTGTTTCATTCTCAAAGTTGAAGGTTCAAACACGATAATGATGAGAATCCTAAGAATAGGACTAACTTCCACTGAAATCTGACTATGTGCCAAACATTATGATAACTGCTTTACATAGGCAGAAGTGCTTTACATCAGTGATACAGAGCAAGAAGTGATCTACAAATATCCAAATCTCAGCTTTGCTTTTGATGAAGAAAATTAAGATGAAAATCTAGGAAATAGAAAACTAAAGTCTTTAAAACACTAATTTAGAAGTCAAGTAATATGGAATTAAACAATGACAGAAGCTTAACTTGATGAGTGCTAAGACTTTTACAGAAAAAAAATCCCATGAAGACATCCAGTCAAGCATATATTACTCAAATGAACAAGAAGATAATAGTACATCTTTTTTTTTTTTTTTTTGCAGTTTTTGGCTGGGGCCAGGTTTGAACCCGCCACCTCTGGCATATGCGGCTGGCACCCTACTCCTTTGAGCCACAGGCACCGCTCTAGTACATATTTTTGAAGAATATTTATCCCTTTGAGAAAACACACATGTTATAATGTTCAATTTAAAAAATCAGCTACAAAACTTGAAGAAATTATTATCCCAATTCCTAGCTATGTTTTTTGATGAATGCATTGATAAAAATATTAAAGAAAAAATACTGTAATGAAATAAACTAAAATATTGTCTGTAGGCATTGAGACTGATTTCTTCTTTACTACTTTGATTATGATGTGAATTTTCCACATTCAGCATGTATTATACACTACAAAGAGAGGGAGGAAAGAAAAGGAACTGGGGGAGAGGGACCAAATCTCCTTGGATAGAAAGAATTTTAACACCATCAGTGAACAGAGAAGTGCCTTTGATTGATCTATTTATGAGTGTTTATATTGGCTGTATTCAGGAATTGTATGGAATAGCTCTGGTGGGATAAATGACTCTCTTTCCATGTTTTAGCAAATCTAAGCAAACCATGACTAATTAGTTCACCTACCGAAGTGTGCTTTGGAAGCCTTAATTTTCTTTGTGCTGGATTTATTTTTGTTGGGTTTGAAAGCATATGTAAAAGAGAGAAATAAACAGTTTAAACACTAGACACAATTATTTCAAACATTCCTAGGCTAAATAGAGAAAAAAGTAAGAAAAACTGTCTTACTTATTTAGTATTTGTATATAATGATTCCTTTACTAATGAATTGAAGAAGTGACTGATGAGAGAAATTTTCTTTCACCTATCATATGTTTTATTCCAGTTTGAGAGTTTTCACAACTCAGATATCTTAGAGAACTCTGACATCTGGCCACAAAAGCCTAAGATAAATGATATGGAACAGTTAAGAAAAAAACTTAGTAGTGTGAGCTTTGCACTTGGGAATACAACAAGGTGCACTCACATTCAGGAACCTTCTCTCTTCATTTGTACGCATAGATTAAAAGACTCCAGCCCAAATGTAGGAAAGGTCTCTCCCAACATAAGGAATCATCTTTTCTAAAACGAAACCAATAGTATTTTGCAAACTAGTTATATATTTTGCATTGTGTTAGCAGAGAGGCCATTCCAATCAGGGATGATAAAAATGAGGCCCCTTTCTCATTTTCTTTATCATCATTATTAAAAAAATTTAATCAACATCTGTGCTCATGTGGTGGTAGACCAGTGGATCTCAACCAGGGTGATTTTTCCCCTCCCCTAGGTAACATTTGGTTGTATCTATGGACATTTTTTGAGTGTCACAACCGGGGAATGGGGACACTACTGGTATCTTCTGAGTAGTGACCAGGGACTCTAACTTTAAGGCATGTGTTCAATAGATACATGGGGTGGCGCCTGTGGCTCAAAGGAGTAGGGCACCGGCCCCATATGCTGGAGGTGGTGGGTTCAAACCCAGCCTCAGCCAAAAACTGCAAAAAAAAAAAAAAAAAAAAAAAAACAGGAGATACATGAATTGTCAATATTGATCTTATTTCCAAATTGGATTTAGAATTTTTAAGGTATCTGTTACTGAGAATTCATTGATAGGAGCCCTCAAATCATGAATCCAGGACATTCAACCCAAACTATGTAACTTGTGATTGTAAAAGCTGATAGGTTTTTATAATTTAAATTTGTATACATTTGTTCCTATGTGGGAATTTTTCTTATATTGAAAAATAGGCTTAAATACCTACAGTATTTGTAAGTTAGGAAGTGTGCTGATAAGTAATCTGTCTCTTAGCCCAAGTAGTGTAAATATTGGTGAAGTCTCCAAGTAGAGCCCCATGCTCTGTACTTTGCTTTTCCCATACATAAAATATATAAAATGAGGCAACTGACTAGATGACCTTGGACAGATTTCCAACACTGTCTCTTCTAAGCTGAGATAGTCACTCAAAACCCTCTCTTAGCTTTAAGTTTTGCCAGAGTGAGAGGAGGGCAATTTGAAGTCTAAAGTCATTCCATTCATAATGAATAGAAAGGAACATGGTCATATGAAAAAGAGAGGAAAATATTCTTATGGTGAGGAAACTAAGAAAAGAAGGAGTAGGAGGGAGGAGTTTGATAGGAAGGTATGATGAAGGAACCAGGGAGTGCCCCCTACCCAATTCATTTGGATAGCTGTCCACTGCTCCTGAGACCTTGGGGAAATTGCAAAGCTTGGCCTCTGCCATCACATCTATACTGTCCTCAAAGGTTTTCTTCTCTGAACCCAACTTCTTGTAGACAAGGTTCTTGCTTTCCAAGACCTCATAACATGGATGGGAAAGATTGAGGTAGTAACTTAAGACAGTTATATGGGGCTATGACAAAATACATATACCTGAGACTGAATAACTTTAAAACAAAATAAATTTATTTCCTCACAGTTTTGGGAGCTGAGAAGTCCAGGATCAAGGTGCCGGCATCTAGTCTATTGAGGACCCTCTTACTATGTCCTCATGTGGCAGGTGGAGGAGCAAACTAGCTGACTCCTTCATGAAGCCTCTTTTATAAAGGCCTTAATTCCATCAATAAGGGAGGAGGAACCCTCATGGCTTAATCATCTCTTAAAAGCTTCATCTATTAACATTATCACATTGGTAACACCTCAATTTTGGAGGGGATACATTCAAACCATAGCATTCTGTAACACATGATGTGGCATGTGCCATAATATACATAGATGAATGAATGATTCATCACATCTGTAGTGGTAGGGCATTTCAATCAAGGAAGACATCAGAAATAAGGTATCATTTTAGTTGTTCTTGGAGAAATGTTCTGGGTGGACAAGGGTAGGGAAGGGCTGTTGAGAAAGGGACCAGCATGGTCAGATGCTGGAATGCAGGGAAATATCTGATCTGTCTGGAAGAATGCTCTGTGAGGAATTAGTTGAATGTGCATCTCCAGAAGGGGGGAAGGTACATGTGATTGTTTATACTAGAAATGTGGGTTCTAGATAGGTCTGCAGACCATATATGCCATGAGAGGAGCAGAATTTATTGTGCAAGCAAGAATAACTCATTAGATGAATTTAATCATGGAATTGATGTGAACAGGTCCATGCTTTAGAAAAATGCTTCTGTAGCAATGAAGAGGATGCATTTGAGGAGAAGGGGAATTGAGGCTGTGAGAGACCCCAGGGAGGAGTCATCTCTTTATAGGTGGGAGAAGGTAAAGCTATGAACTGAAGTGACGACTGTAGAGGCTGAGAAAAGGAGCTGCCACATGAACCAGCATCATAACACAAAATACCTACTGAACACCCAGAAGCTGGGAGAAAGCAGAGAATAACACCTGCATGAAAGATCCTTGACAAAAGGAGAAATATAGAAGTAGTGAGAGGGAGCAATTTCACCTTCTCTTTTGCCACCAATGGCCATCTTCCCATTGCCTTGCGCATAGTAGACACTCAATAAATATTTGTTGAATGATCTCCTTAATTAGGTTAATTTCGTCATGCTATTCTCATGCATCTATTTTAGAAATAAGTATTTTTTTCTGTTGGTTTTTGGTTTTACTCATCACTTTTGAATTTATCTAGTAGATAAGGATAATTCATGTCACATATGAAAATATCAATATGTCAGAAATAGGGAGCATTCTTTTTATTTTCCTTCTCTTCCATTTCTTTTCTCTTTCAGAAATTCACTTTGATATTCTAATTAAAATGGAAAAAACAAAAATAAATAAACAATAGGGTTTTTAGGTGTTTGTTATAATGAATGTGCAAATTACCAAGTTTGCCTTCAGTAGAAAGCAAGTTGAGAAGAACCTAGTGGTGAAGACTGAGTAGGTTTGGTTAGATCTGGCCATGCTATGAAGATGTCAGCATTTTGCTTCTTCAGGGCTCAAACTGGCCTCCTCCTTGGGATGAATGATGTTAAAAATAGATCTGATAGATCTATTTTAAAATGTAATCAAAAAGGAAGGAGGGAGGGGGTGGGGGGACAAATGGTGTGGTACTGCTTTTGGGAGCAGGACACAGTTGTAAGAGGGTCCTTACCTAACAAAAGCAATCACTGTAACCTGGTTCTGTGTACCCGCAATGAATCCCCAACAATACAAATTAAATATATAATCAAAATAGTCCCATTTAAAACCAAGCATGATTTTTCAATGGAAGTAATTTTTCTTCTTTTCATCCATGGCACTGAGTTGTTTTTAAGAAGTGTTTGTTTCTCAACTTGTCCATTGAAAAGAAATTTATTCCCTCTCCCTCATCTATAGGGTAACAGCAATCATAAGGTAATTCCTCTTTCATTGCTCTCTTAACATTCTCCATATCACAGGAAATTTCCTCCTTAATCTTTATTACCATACCTTCTAAGTGTTAATTAGCTAATTCAATTTGTTACTCAATTTCTATCTTTTTAAAAAGTCTATTGTATGTAAATCCCTATGCAACTTGCTGTTTGAAAAGCAAAGTCAAGAAATACTCTTGCTTAATATACATATAGTACAGCAAAACAGAAACACATGAAAATGTAAATAACAAATGGATAATATAAAATACACCATCATCTAAGAAGAGAAAGAGAATGCAGGCAGAACATGCTTGATTGCTTTGCACAGGGGATCACCAGACATTATAGAGGTGTGGAGAAGGACAAGGTGTACATGGGTGGGAAGAGTTTGGGTGGCTTGATAAAGTGATAAAGTCCTCATAAGGACATGCAGAGTTGGGGGGGGAGGGCAGAGGGGAAGAAGGTTGGCAGGTGTGGGGCACCCAATAAGAAACCTGGGCGGGGAGGAAGTCCCCCTATTTGGGAGTCCCTGACAGGGACAGCATGGCTAACATCTAAAGTTAAAGGTGGGGACTAGCCAGCCTGAGAAATTGAGGTTGGAGTCAGCCCATGGAAGGTCTTGCTCATGACAATAAAGAAGAATTTGGAGCTTACCTTCACTATGTTGGATGATTTATTCTTCCAAGTTTTTATGGAGTGCCAGACACAGTCCTGGGAACTGATAATACAACAGTGATTTAGACACTTAAGGTACCTGCTGTCCTGGAGCCCTCATTGTAGCAGGGAGGACAGAAAATAAACCAGAAAACAAGTTATCAAGATAATGCGAGATAATGGCAATCATGCTGAAAATAATAAATCAAGATGATGAGGAAGAGGGTGACTGAGGGCTACGGACCAATTTTGATCATATTTTCTTAAAAAACAAAGAACTGACCCTACTAAAACATAGTTCTAAGAAGCTACTTTTATCTTTGCTTAATAAATATTCATACATTAATGGAAAAAAGCAGGCTCCTGGCCTCTTCTCCTTTTCTTACTTTTATAAAGCATTTATTGAGTGGGGCTTTTCTGGGGACGATTCTGCAACTTTGTTTTCTAAATTAATTAAAAAGCCTTCTAATAATGGAGAATTTTAGTGCAAGTAGAAAAGTGAGAAGTCCAAGTTAACGCCTACTCAGTTTAGGTCAACAGGCTTTTTTTTTTTTTGGTTTCTGTTGATGACAATATTACTGAAGAAGCCAAGTTTTTCGGTAAAAGGCAGGGGAGGGAGGCCCACATGTTGGGCTTCTCCTTGATCCATACAGTGTCAGAGACTATAAACTACATCTGGGCCCATATGTTCCCTCACTTCCACAGAATATAATCATTTTTAAACAAAGGAAAAAATAAATACACCCTAATGCTTGCTCATTTAGAATCTGTGTTTACCCAGGTTTGTGAATCAACACCATTTTAGGCAGTCCAGATTTGCCCAAATGAGGCCTCTTGACCAGATGTGTTATGCTAAGCCAACACCATAGTCAGCAGAACTTCCTAGGAATACGAACAAAAATGAGCATTTCAGATAAGAAATGATCTCCTCTACTTTATGCCAGAAAATAACTGTGTGAGTTTAGAGTTCTGGTTGAGGATTCCTGAAGCAAGATGATTTCATAACTATGTTGGTTGCTTCTTTATCCTTAACAGCTTTAGTTTTTCATTTGAATTAAGTGCATGTGTAGCTCGCCATTCAAAATGTAAACTCCCTTCTCTCCCATACTCTCCCATCTTGTTCTCTTTTCTCCCAAAGGCTTTGATCTCCCTATCTCCTAAACTCTGCCCAGAGATGGAGGCTTTAGCAGTTCACTGTACTGACCCTTCACCAGGAAAGCACAGCTTCCCTTACTTCAAGTCTTAGTCATTTTGCACCTCCCTTCAACCTGAAGCCAGAGTCAGCACAATGTAGCAGAACAAGGTAGGCTTTGAACTCAGCAAGACCAAGGTTTGGAAAACAATGCTGCCTACATGACTCTGGGAATCATTTCACTTTTTACCGCTGCATTTCCTCATCTCTACTGTGTGGATGATTGACAAAGTAAATGCTTGCCATTTCTGAGGCTTGAATAAAATAATGCATATAAACTACAGTTAATATATGTGAATATAAATGCCTGGCACACTGAAGGTAATATACAGACGAATGTTTGAAATTTGAGTCCCCTGCTCCCCTTTTCCCCGTAATTCTTTGGAAAAATTACTATTATTCTCTATATGTACACTGAGTATCTTTTTCTCTTTGTGATTCCATGTCTTGGAACCATGATTTTTCATGTGCATAGGAATCACTTGGGGATCTTGTTACAATGTAGACTCTTCTGACTCTGAGGTTGGTCTGATGCTATAGTTTCAGAATTCATATTCACATTTGAGGCAGTGAGTAGGGACAAGATCATATCAGCTGTCTTCCTTTATCAGGACAGCAAAAACTGTTTCAGGTGCCACCAGAACTTCAACTTGTGTTCTACTTAGCATCTTGGTAGCACATTGCCCAACCCACACTCCAAGCCAGATTGGGAAAGTGAGTCCTCTGGGAAGAAGGGGAGAGTGGCAGCTAGCAGAGTTGCTCCATCTAGGTTTCTTCTACTTTTGTTAAGGAGCATCCATATAGCTTTTCTCTGATACTCAACCTTTCCATACATTCGGGGTTAGTCAATTAAGTTTGTGAACTCTTCCTGGAAAAGGGCTACCTACCTCATTGCTGAATATCACTAGTCACCTTTGAAGTACTCTCCATGGTAAACTATGTATCAATGCTAGTGCCTTCTCCACCCTTTAAAGCAGTTTTGGAACTCTTTTTTTAGAATGGCCATCAGAGTTGTCTTCATATGAGGTCTGACAATGAAGTTTGAGAACTCATCCTAGAAGAAGTCCTCGTACCTCATTGCTGAACATCACTGAGGTCACCAGATGGCCAATGGGAGTACTTCAAAGGTGACCTATATTACTAACCCTTTGAAGGGTTAGCTTCCTCAATGGATCAATTGCTTTCACAGCTCTTATGTCACATAGGACTAATATAATATCCATGATTACACAAAAAATAATTGTGAGTTAATAAAGTCAGCTTCCAATTCCTTAAGAAAACATTCAGATTCTTACTGAACACAGAACATATCACTCCACTTAAGTAATTTGAACTCTTAAATAGTTTAATTTATATTTAAATTAGGTCTCAGTGAAGGAATTAGATTAGATGTCAAGAATGATAGGTCAAAGAGAACATGGGAATGTTAATCCCCCTGGCTATAAATAGAAGACTAGTGATACACAGTAAACACAGATCAAAATTAAGTTCAAGAGGCATGCCTAAAATAGACTTTGGAAATAGGAATTCTAAGGAGAAATTATTTTAGTAAAAATAACTCTAGCATCTATTTTAAGAAATCATGCACAGTACAGTAATACATTTAACTAATGGCAAATAAATTAGCAGGTGTGTAATGAAACTGCACAAAAAATAATTTTTAACAGGAAAAAGATAAGCAGATTTACTTTGTAAGAATGTTGAACAAACTATGGAAATAGGAAAGAAAAAAGTTCATATTTCACAGAGTCAAATTAGAGGTCAATAATAAAATCAGATTTACATTATGCGAGACTATATTGACATTTCTACCAACATTACTTTATGAATCAGTTGTCAATATATATGAGATCTTTAGTCTCTTAGAGGCTATAAAGTAAAATGTTAAGTCAACATAATTGCCTCTGTGTCCTAAAGATAGCATGAAATTAATTAATAGAGAGAAGAAGAAAGAAATAAAAAATAATCCCAAACCCCATTTCCAGAGATGATATGTAAAGACCTGGTTTTGGCTTTGGCTTTAGACACTCGTTTCTGCCACCTTCTTTCAGTCGTTTGACCTCAGACTGTTCCCCCCTCCACTGGGGCAATGTTGACAATGTACAATTGGTCTGAAAGTTAAGCGAGAAGATATAGGGAAGGTTTCAGGCATGCAGTAGGCCCTCAAAATGTTCATTTTTGGTCCTCTGTACCTTTCAGAGAATACCCACTCTGCTTGCTTTCTGTGGTTGCTTGGTTTTTCTGATGACGCACTATTGGAAAGGTTCTTGGAGTTTCCTACAGCACAGTGGGAAAGAGCGTAAGATCCTAACAGAGTTGTTATTTTAAAGTGTCGTTAAGTCCCCAGGATAGTGGGAATAAAGACTAAGATAACATATAGAGGTAACTGATTTGATAATTTCTTACTGTTTCATCATTTGAGTTTCAACCTTGAGCAAACTTTGTATAGTACAAATTAAGAGCTGATGAATTTCATAGACCAGATTATGCTCAATGACAGCTTGTTTTGCTTCATACTTAAAGTAATATCTTTTTAAAAAATCCATGTCAATTAGTGCCCAAACTTAAGAAGTCTTACAGCAGACAGAACTTGGGCAGCAAGTTCTTTGAAAAAGATCTTAACTATCACTTAACTATCAATATTGCAGAAATGAGAGGCAACTTTCTCGTTGATGTTTTAAACCAAAAATGGTGTATTCACTATTATGGCAATATCACATAGACTGGTTTTTTCTTCTGTGATCTAGTGATCATCCTTGTCAATTGTGAAATTCCCGACACAGATTAGAGTAGGCAGAAGATGTAGGTAGGGTCAATTAATTCATTAAGCTCTGTGATCAAGGCCTTGGGGTTTTCAGGGACTTAAAAGTATTCTAGATTTGAAATGAATTTATGGGCTCAAAAATACAAAGTGAGAATGGTAAAACAGAAAGGAAAAAAAGTGTTTAAATATCTACAAAGCCTCACATTATGTCAACTTCAATAATTAACAAATTTAGTAACAATGCATATAAATGTGACACTTAAAAACCATCTGTAAATTATTTTTCTCACTTTGTGAGAGTTGGTGTATATCTATGATGACAGTGAGGAAATTGTGACCAATTCATAACTCAAAAGTTACTTGTAGCCAAATATCATAAAACATAATTATAAAATCCTGAACTTTTTTCCACAGTAATGAATTATGCTTCCTGTGAGATGTAAGTTTGTTTTAATATGTTTTATGTAATGTAAAAAAAGGGACTCCAAAAGTCAGAAAGCATAAGGCTACAGTACATGTAGACCAGCCCTGAAGGTATATACAAAGTATGAGCTGGTAAGCATCCATCATATAGATCAGTATTTGATATGCAATTATTAACGCTATTGGTAGGAACAAAAACCTCTAAGTCTATTCTTTAATGAAGAATTTATCTGTAAAATCCACTCTCGTCATTCACCCCCATCCTCCATCCAAAGTCCATACTGATTATATGACTTTTCTTGTATACAATTCTAGGCTTGGTTTTCACAGAATGTCATAATTTACTCCTAATTAACCTAGTTCTTTACACCTGCCAGACTTTCTCATCACCCTTCTGAATATATCCTTCACCTAGAATGATACTCTTTAAACTTCATTCATTTGCCATTTATGGAGCCTACTATGTGCCAGGCAGTGTGCTAGGTTTTGGGAATGTGGAGGTGACAGAAACATAATCCCTGCTTGAAAGAACTAATAATCCATTTCCTTGCTACTCAGTCAGAATCTTTGGACTGGCAGAGCCAGCGTGACCATTACCAGTAGGAATGCAGAATCTCAGGTCCTACCTCAGACCTGGTAAACCAGAATCTGTTCTTTAACAAGATTCCCAGGTCATTCACATCGAAGTCTGAGAAGTACGTGGAATTAGCAAAGACAGGTAAACAGTCAACTACTAAAAGGGTTAAGCACTATGGTCTGAATGAATATGCTACTATGCAAGGGCTACCCACTGGGCTCAGCGTCTCCCTCTCCCACCAAGCCACTCATTCCCACCCACTTCAGTTCTCCATGCCCATTTCGGAACATCTGTAAGTCACCCTTCGGCCAGCAGCTTAGCTCTTAATCATACACCTTTCTCTTGTTTGCTGTTATTTTCAGCATGGAATGCTCTTCCCAGAGTCTGCATTGGCCAAGAGCAAGGATAGAGACTTCTACTTCTGTACCCCATGCAAACAACAGACATTTACTGAGCCTATATAATTAGCAGGTACTTTTGTTTCATCAGTTTAGCGAAACTACTGAGATAAAGTATGCTTTACCGGCTGAGAAGCCTAGAGTATATACTAGCTGATAGCATTCCTGGCAGTTGTAATATCCCCCAAGAGATATTAAATTGAGATTACCTATCCATTTGAATGGAAGTCAGATGTTTCTTCAACAGCTTAGTATTACTATTATGCAAGTATGAGCAACTGTTCAAGCAGGAGTATTGCAGGCCTGCTAGGGCACTGTTTACTGGGAGAAAAATTTAAGAAAAGAAAAACAGTGGCCAACGTGCAGGTCCCCAATGGCTCATCACACTCTAGGGAAGTGCACAGCAATCTGGCAAGAACAAGCATCAGACCCTAAAAGAGGAGAAAAATAAAATAGGGAGGGATCTTAAACAATCCAAAGGACAACAAGAATAGAGAAAATGGAAAAAGAAGAAAAGCAAAAACTAGAAATATAGCAAAGCATACCTTAAGATGGAAAAAATGAACCTAAATAGTTTTGTAATGACAATAATTGTAACTAAACTCTCTAGTTAAAAAGCAATGATCGCAGTCTCTATAAAAAACTGCTTATAAATTGTATTGTTTAAAAGAAACATCTAAAACAAAATAGCAATTGAAAACTTTTCAATCTTACTGTTGAAAGTAAAATGATTGGAAAAGTCATACCAGACAAATGTTAATAAAAATTGAAATAAAAATAGTCGGTGCATCCATAGTACTATCAGACAAAATGCTAAGGCAAAATATATTACTATGTGTAACTTAATAATATATGACTGCATTATACACGTAGATGTGTGTGTGTAGAAGACACATATTACACAAAACGATGAGAATATACACTTTGCAAGCACACATGGAACTTTATAAAATATGACAACATAGTAGAACCTAAAATAATCTAAACAAATTTCAAAAAACCATTATCATACAGCTCTTATTCTCTGATCACAACTACATTAGAAAGCAAGAACAACAACAACAAAAAAAAAACCCTTGGAAAAGAAAACAAAAAACCATACCCTATAATTTGAAAATAAAAAAAAAAAGAAACAAATTAAAAATACATAGTTTAAAAGAGAGATAGTATCAGAAATTAGAAAATATTTACAATTTAAAAATTCTAAAAATAATATGGAATGTGATAGCATGTGACTCTTATCCCAGTTACTCAGGAGGCTGTGGCAGGAGGATCATTTCAGCTCAGGAGTTTGAGGCCAGCCTGGGCAACATAGCAAAATCCTGTCTCAAAAAAAAAAATGCTATACATCAAATTTGCAGATGCAACTAAAATGATATTTGACCAAAAGTTTATAGACTCAAATGCTTATATTAGAAAAGAAGACTAAAAATAAATTAAACGTACAGATTGCGAGGTCAGAAAAATAAACAGAATAAGCTTGAAGAGTGCAGAAGGATGAGAACAATAAAGAACATAAGTGAAAAGATGTCAGAGGGAAGATTAAAATGAAAGCCAAGTTATTTATTTTACAAGACTAACAGTAGTTACAAGCAACCGGCAAAACTCACAAAATAGAAAAGGCAAAACCAAAACAAAATGAAACACCAACACTCTTAAGTATATAAAAACAGATAGCTACAAATGCCACAGAGATTTAAAAGACAATGAGAATCACTGGATTGGAAGGTAGACAATTCTTTCCTTGGAAAGACGAGTGCATGGCATAGGATTCATGCTGAGACAATACAGACAAAGTCTTCTGATTTTCTCAGTAAAATTGGAAATAAGGACCCCAGATGTGAAGGAGAAAGGCAGATGGCAGTAAAGGACCTATTCTGTAAAGCACTGCGATTGATCTTTTTAATATAATCTTACCAGAATTTACTCCTATAAATGAAGGCCAAGTATTCTCTTCAACAGAGATTTAGAGGCATTAAACTTACCAGTGATGGTACCTTTGCTTTTTTGGGAACCCCTTGTTCCAAGGTCATGCTTAGCATAATAGTAGTAAGCCCTTTGAGAATATATTTAAGGTTTTGACTCAGATAAAAGGCACTTGAATCAATCTTGATAAGGAAGATGAATAGGGGAGAAAAACACGTATTTTTCAACCAAAACTATAAGTAACTTTTGAAGTAAAGAAACAGGTGTTGTTTGGTTCTTGGCTGGTGTTGGAGGCCAAGAATATAATAGATTTTCACACACTTTAAACAATAACAGCATACAGCTAAGAAGGGTACAATCTCCATAGAAGGTTATGTTGGAGACCTCACTCCTCTGGCAGGGTTTTAAAAAGAAAATAAAATTGCCTTGCTCAAGGTAATTGCCCATTTAATGTTTGTTAGGTTGGGGAAACAGATAAATAAACTTATTGACTTAATATCTTGCATATATCTCTTGTATGTTAAATAACACGTGGTTCTTATTGTCCATAGCATATTTCTCTTTAAATTTTTTAAAAATGTAATTGCCAAATAATATGTGTCTATGGGGCACAGTGTGATGTTTTGATATATGTTTACAACATGGATGATTAAATTAGTCTAATTAATAGATCTAGCACCTCACATACTTATAATTGTTCTGATGAAATTCTTAAAATCTACTCTTCACAATTTTGAAATTTATATTGCATTATTATTATAATCACCATTTTAGGCAATAGATTACTACAGCCTTATTCTTGCCTAACTGAAATGCTGTACCCTTTGATCAGCGTCTCCTCTTTCCCCAACTACCCACCTTCCCCAGGCGCTGGTAAACCATCGTTGTACTCTCTACTTCTATGAAGTCAAGGTTTTTAGACTACATATATAAGTGAGGTCATGTGGTATTTATCTTTCTGTGCCTGGCTTATTTCATTGAGCATAATGTCCTCCAGGTTCATCCATGTTATCACAAATGGCAGTATTTTATTCTTTTTAAAGGCTACATATCTCAGGTGTGTCCAACCTTTTTTCTTTTCTGACACACATTGGAAGAAGAGTAGTCTCGAACCACATATTATATACACAAGCACTAACGCAAACTGATGAGCAAAGAAAAAGATTCATGCATACTTTTCATGATATCTGACACAACAGATAAGCAACACAGTCCTCAAATAATCTGCATGTGACCCACTGTATAGTATATATACTGCATGTGTATATATACCACATTTTTTTATCCATTCATATGATAATGGATACTTAGGTTGCTTCCATATCTTGGCTATTATGACTAGTACTGCAATGAACATACAAGTTTGGACATCTCGTCTATGTACTGATTTCAATTCCTTTGGATATATACCCAGAATTTGGAAAACTGGATTATATGGTTATTCTATTTTTAGCTTTCTGAGGAATATCCATATTGTTCCTTACAATGGATATATTAATTTATATTACAATCAACAATGTACAAGGGTTCCCTTTTATCCACACTCTCACCAGTTGTTATCTTTTGTCTTTTTGATAATGGCCACTCTAACAGGGATGAGGTGATATCTCACTGTAGTTTTAATTTTCATTCCTGATGATCAGTGATGATGAGATTTTTTTTCATATATCTGTTGGCCATTTGTACAGGGTCTGGCAATTAAGTTCATGAACTTGCAACCGTGCACTTACATTGGCAGTGCTGTACAAACAACTTGTTAAGGTTTCATAACCTTGGTATATCAGTGTCTCACAGTTGTGTTCATGTCAATGTGTGGCAGTGTCTTGCTGTGTGAAGTTCATTAATTTTCTTGCATCTTTTAGTATACCATCATGAGAATGTTAGAGCTTAAATTAGAGCAATAAATGAACATTCATAAATTTCTTGTTAAATTTAGCAAGAGTGGAAGTGAAATCAGGGATACATTAGTCCAAGTTTATGGGGATAAGGTTATGAAGAAAATGGCAATATACAAATGAACTAATTTTTTTTTTCTCCTGAGAGGAGAGGAAACATCACCTATGAGTAGAAGTCAGGGTAGCCAGTAACAAACAGAACTGATGAAAATATTGCAAAAATTCGTTGAATTGTGCATCAAAGTCATCAGCTGACTATGAGAAGCATAGCAGATCAAGTAAATATCAACACAGAAGCAGGAAAATCTTAACAAAAAATCTTGGCATGAGATAGGTGTGGCTCTTGCATTATGAGAATGCACTAACTCACACAGCACTGTCTGTGAGGAAGTTTTTACCAGTAAACAAATAACTGTTTTGGAATGCCTTCCCTACTGCCCTCATCCTGTCCCCAGTGGCTTTTTGTCTTTACCCAAAGATAAAGGAAATATTGAAAGGAAGACATGTTTATAACATTCAGGACATTGAGGGTAATATGCTGACAGCTTTGCAGGGTGGCCTAGACACTAGCATTAGTGCATAGCTTCCCAAGGGGCATACTTCAAAGGTGACCATAATGATATTCAGCAATGAGGTATGTGGCATTTTTTCTAGTATATGCTCTTAATAGTCACACCTCATATGTCTATTTAGGTCTGTTGCCCATTCTTTTATTGGGTTATTTGTTTTATTGACATTGAGTTGTTTGATTTCTTTACATATTTTGGATATTAACCTCTTACCTAATATATGGTTTGCAAATATTTTCTACCAATCTATGGGCTGTCTCTTTACTCTATAAATTGTTTTCTTTGCTATGTAGAAGCTTTTTAGTTTGATGCAATCCCATTTCTTTATTTTTACTTTTGTTGCCTCTGCTTTTGGGTTCATATCAAAGAAATCTTTGCCAAGGCCAATGTCATGGAGCATTTCCCCTGTATTTTCTTCTAGTAGTTTTACAGTTTCACCTATTATATTTAAGCCTTTAATCCACTTTTCATTTGTTTTTATATATGGTGTGAGATAAGGGACATATTTCTTGATAATCCAATAAATAAAGATAGCAATACAATGGAATATATATTACTATAATTATTTTATTATTTAAAATTTAGTATCTGAGCAATATTTAAGGGAATTGCACATACCTCTAATAATCATAAAATATTCACTATAGTCCAATAAGATGATTAATCCCTCTATTCTTATTTTTTCATTTCATTTTTAATTAATGTGGGTACAAAGTAGTTGTATACCTTTATAGGGTACTTGTGAAGTTTTGATATAGACGTACAATGTGAATTAGTCTAAGCAGTGTAATGGGGCTATCAATCACCTCAAGCATTTATCACTTGTTAGTATTAGGAACATTTCAATTCCACTCTTTTAATATATTAAAGTATACCCATCTATTCTTTATTATGAATTTTTTCCATGCTTATCTTTCCAGATTATGGTAATATCTTGTCAATGGGTTGAATTGAATAGGCTGGGAACTGGAGGTTTAGATTTCCTCATGCTAACAGTAAACAAGGAATGGTGTCAATGGTACTAGAGCCATCAGATTTGTCTCCTTCAATTTGTGTCATCACCATTCCTTTCCTGATACTTTACAATACGGAAATATTTTCTGTTTTTGGAATATGACTGTATAAATTGAGTGGAAAGTAGCTGGTTGATTAATCACTTTAAATTTATGGCATCATGAAGCCCATACACAGAAAGAACGAACAGAGCACCACATAACTGTATATTGAGTTTAGAAACTGATTGGTCCAAGTACTGTATGCACATTGGCAGAATAAACATTTGTATCCAATATTCCTCTTTATGCAGCCAATAACTTTATGCAGTGATTTTCCATTTGGATTTCATCCTTTATTGTGTTTATCATTTCCTGGCCCTTTCCCACGGACAACCCCAAATTAATGACTCAGGTTTCAAAAAGCCACTCAGTAGGTCAAAGATAAAGATACTTTTCTTTTCTAACTAGCTCCCTCCTCCTTGATTGCTTTTTCTTCACATGAACAATTTTGAGCTGCATCATAACACACAAACACTTAACAACATATTAACAAACTCTTTGCAACTTTCCCTACATCTGCCAATACAAAGAGCACCATTTTTGTTGTTGTTGTTGCAGTTTTTGTCCAGGGCCAGGTTTGAACCCACCACATCCAGTATATGGGGCCGGCACCCTGCTCCTTGAGACATAGGTGTCGCCCAAGACAAGCACTATTTTTAATATTTAGTTGAAAGTCAGGAATTTTTGCATCAGGAAAAATGTACCTTTTTTAGTGGTGGTTGTTTCTACACAGACTAACTGGTATCATCAAACAGCAAGATCAACTCAGGTTTGTAAGATCAACTCAGAGGCCTGGGTTCTAGACCCTACTCACATTGATCAAGTCTTGTGAGTAATTGCAACAGTAGATGTTCTTTTGTCCTTCAAGAATTTTTGCATGGGTTACTTACCTTCCCTCAAGTCATGTTAAATGGCTGCGTCAGACAGGGCTTGTAAGTAGTGTCAAGTTTCCAGGAAGAAAGCTAATGAATAAGACATTATTAGTGATAGTTCATGAAAAGACTTCAGTGTAAGTACTGAAGTCTTACACTGAAAAAACTTCCAGAACACTCTTAGAAGAGTTCATAATTTTAAAATAGTAGGTTGAACTATTAATGGTTAATTAAAAATTACAGTTCTTTTCTTCTGGATGCAAGTAATTATGGAGTTCTTTTAAAAATTAATTTCTCACATTTGATAAATATTTGACTTCTCTCTAAACTGTAGGATATACTAACTATAAATTGTGTCAAAATAGCAATAATATTTAATAAATCCAGATGTGCTGTTTTGTGTAAAAGAATGAGGGTTTTCCTTGTTTATGTTGGCAGATGATCGAAACAGGTGAGCTTTCCATTTGGTCTCATAAAAGCAGTTAACAGTTTCTCAGCAATCAAAGCAGGAAGGAAATTTTCAAAGGAAAAATTCAAGGAGGTCCTACATGGAAACCTCATCTTCAGGCTCTTGAAATGGAGGTCTCTGGCTGTTATCACATGACCCCCATCTGACCCCATTCTGCCGAAATGTAATGGGAGTCCAGTCAGAAGGTCTAGATTATGTTGACCATACATCCCCCAGAATCTGGAAGACTGTCCAAACACACATTTGCTAAGTGAGCTTCAACAGATCGAAAGACAAAAGCTGATAGACAATAGCTAGGTGGGTTCAATAGGTGGGCCATTTCTCTTCCTTAGCACACTCTCTCCTTCCCTAATACCCACACAATGGCTGCAGGCTTCTGATAATGGGTAGCAGGCACCAATGCCCATCTAGGAGCTTAAGTTCCCTGTTCATTTAATGCATATAATACTTGAAGGAAAAAGGATCATTTTGAAGATTCAGGCCCTTCTGCTGTCTCCCCTCACAGCCCTCCTTGGTGATGTGTCAGTGTTGTTATCTGCGACATTCTGATAAGGCAGCCAGGCCCAGCCGGGTGGAATGGCCTGTTGAGATCCTGCAGCAAGTCCCAGGCAGAGCAGGCATTCGAATCTTCTGTCTGCCTCTTGGCCTGTTCTATATCATTGTCTCTCTCTAAGACATCCTTCAGCTGATCTTCAGATGCCAGAATGAGACATCACATTATGAAGACAGACCCCATTGCTTTATAAGACCGAACTTGGAGTGTTCTCTTGCATTCAGTTTAGCTGGGGTTTTTCAACCATTTTATCTCATGGCACACTTGAACCTATAGTTAAACTTCCATGACACACTTAAATTATGTTGATCAAAACAAAAAAAGAGTAACAAAAGAGAATATGCTTAATGTGCTTTGAACTTTGTTCAAAAATAATTTAATTAATGATCTTTAAAACTTGTTATTGCACACCTAAGATCTTTCCACTGCATACCAGTGTGCTGCAGTACCCTGGTTGAAAATTACTGGTGTAGGCTTTTAATTTTATCATTTAGACCTAAGACCCATAACTGAGTTACTTATATTCTTTAGTCCATCGTATACCATCACCTACAATATCCACTTTACAAATTGTGTTACTTTTCCCATTTATTATCCTTTCATAGGACACCATCCTAACAGGTTTGATATATGTCTTTAGATAGGAATGTGCCCTTGAAAAGTTTTCCTTCATAGGGCACGATAATAATCAATGGTTATATTTCATTAATTTTCTTCTACATTCTGTGTCCCATCTCACCCTGCATATACCCTGGCATGTTTAATATGTTTTTGTATAAGAAAGTATCCTGAAAAAATATTCATTATTATTTTGTATTTTTACATTTATAATTTTAATTTACATAACGTTATATTCTAGATTTCATTCTCCTACTTCCCTTAACCCTATATTTTGTAAGATCTACCTATTGCAATGAACTTGTTAATTGCTTTGGATGACTGCTTTGTTTTCCTTATTACACTTACACTGCATTTTACCAGTTTGCTTTCCCTGAGACGGACAACGTTCATTTTAGGGTTTTTAATTCATTTAAAGATCACTTTTTCACAATGGTTTGAGATATGATCCAAATTATTTTTCTTCATAAATTGTGTCTATTTTCCCAATTTTATTCAGTAAACATTTTTTGTTGTTATTTTGAATAAAATAAATCAGAGTCTTCTTTCTTCCCTTCTTTTAAATAAATTTATGTTAAAATAAGTTTAAAATGCTTAACACAGTATCTCAAATATCATGCTTTATTTCTTGGTGTGGTTCACCAGCCCTAAGTCTATAGAATTCAATTAAATAACTATTTATCAAGCACCTACTCAGAGCTAAGTATACTGATGAGTACTAAGAAACTCAGATGAATTAAAGCTGATGTTCCTTCCTTACTTTGCAGTCTAGTAGGGGATATATATCCACATTAAAAACACAATGTGGAAACTGCAAAAATAAAGGCATGTACTGAAGGTTTTAAGAACGAAGAGGGAACACTTTGTAGAAGTGACCTTTAAGCTGTGCCTTGATTTTTGAAGCAGATTTAAATGTTAGACTTTTTTAAAGGAGATTATATGTCACACTCCCAAAAGAGAAAAAGCCCTTTTTAAGACACCAAGGTAGCCAGGCTTAGTAGAGTATGCCTGTAGACCTAACTACTTGGGAGGTTGAGGCAGGAGGATCACTTAAGGCCAGGTGTTCCAGTCCAGCCTGGGAAATATAGCAAAATTTTATCTCTTAAAAACATACCAAGGTGTGAAAAGATAAGGTATGTTTTAATAGCAAACAGACAATGCCATTAGGAAGATGGAAGAGTGTGAGGATAAAATGCCAAGTTGAGGTTAGATTGTGACTGTTTGAGTGCACTCATGCTTCTGAGAGCTGGTGATGGTCACTGTAATGCTTAACTGAGAGACTGTCATGATTAAGTTTAAATTTTTGAAACAAAATGTTGGTGCTAGGTGAAGGGCAATTGGAAGAGAAAGAGATTGGTATCAGGGGATAAGTTTAGGAGGCTGTAGTCAGAATAAGGGGTGAAATGGGAGGGCCTGGGCTATCACAATGACAGCAGTGATGCAAAGAGGAGAGAGACTGGAGAAGTGTCCAAACAGAAAAATTAATTTCCAAACCATCAATGTCACTGAAAGTAGAGCAGAAGCCTCTGGATTGATTATTTTGATGCCCTATTTTTATTTTGTTTAACATAAGTGTGATCTCAGAAAAAAAATGGTGCTGTGTATAGAAAAAAATTGTGGTCCGATATGTATAACAGGAGATAGAATTCAGGAAAATAACTTCTTTTTAGTTTAGGAAAACACTTAATGGGACTTTGAGTTCTGAAAAGTTTATGTCCCTGGATCTAGTTGTAGATTAGGAGCTTGAGGAAGGTAGAGCTACCTACCTTGTGCTCTGGGAGAAATGGGGTTGAGATCTTATTACTAGGGGAAGAGAAGTAGGCAATCCATTGAAGAGAAGCTGAGGACTGAGGAAAGTGTCAATAAGAGACACATTCTTCTGGGGTGGCACCTGTGGCTCAGTGGGTAGGGTGCCAGTCCCATATACCGAGGGTAGTGAGTTCAAACCCAGCCCTGGCCAGCTAAAAAAGCAATGACAACTGCAACAAAAAAGAGTGAGGTGTTGTGGTGGGCACCTGTAGTCCCAGGTACTTGGGAGGCTGAGGCATGAGAATTGGTTAAGCCCAAGAGTTGGAGGTTGCTGTGAGCTGTGACATCACAGCACTTTACCCAGGGCGACAGAGTGAGACTCTGTCTCAAAAAAAAAAAAAAAAAGGAAAGAAAGAAAGAAAAAGAGATAGATTCTTTCATAGAGAAGCTATAGCTGAAGAAACCCATGAGGGATGTTGATGCCTAATTTTAAGTGATTTCTGGGACTATGTGGCAATTCCTTTACACTTTTTTCAATTTTTGGTAGATTCTTCTGAACAACATGGCACTTCTTTTGGTTGCACCTTGACAATGAAGGGGAGGAGACATACAACACGGGTGACATGGTTTGAGTACATAGGTAGCTGAGGATGGGCAGTGATGGGGAGTTCAGGTGAGGATCAACAGGTGTTCACCAGTATGAATCAGACACAGCCAAAAATCCTTAAAAATATTGTACCAGACCCGGCAGGGAGGAAAGTGAAAGAGACCTTTACTTGAGTTACTTTATTTGGATATCGAAGGACCCAGCTGGTTGGAAGACTTGAGCACTCCAGTTACAAGAAAACTGAACTATTTAGATCCAAATCCAAGATGTAAAGACTCTAAAACCAGCTCAGGGTGACTTTGGTTGAGTAAAACATTGTGTGGCCCCAGTTTTCTCAATGACTGAGGGTTCAACATAACTCCTGGTTTTGAAAGTCTGTTATTCTAACTAATCTGGCAATTTGGCTGCTGGAAATGCTGACATTGAAAATTTTGCAAATGGTTTTCAGAATTTTGTCTGGGGGCCCCCATATTGTACACTAGTGTCACATTTGTTTTCCTTCTTATTACTTCTTTGAGGCTTTATTTCACTTAGGTGGGGGAATGTGCCTAATTAATTCTCCCAAATCTCCAATCAGTTAAAACTTTTTGTGTAACCATTAAAAAAAGGATTACTACATTTTGTTTTAAAACTCAAAATTCATAATTGCCAAGTCATGGAAGCAGCCCAAGTGCCCATGGACCCATGAATGGATTAACAAATTGTGGTATCTGTACACCATGGAATATTATACAGCCATGAAAAATGGGGACTTCACATCTTTTGTGTTTACCTGGGTGGAGCTGGAACATATTCTCAGTAATTATTTTCATGTGACCCATTACCCAGGTCGTGGCCTTAGATACATTGCATAAATGGGTCCTACAAGTGAAACAGAAATGCAACTTGAAAAATGCACCATGACTCACAAAACAGATAAATCGCACCAAAACATAACAATCTGATTTCAAATTGACTTCACTCTACCTCCTTCAGATTCACATCTCCCAAGACAATAGATAAACTGGCTTAACCTTAAATATGCAGACTCATGTCTTCTACAGATAGGGTCATAGACTCTTCTGACAGCTCACCTCATGTACATAGTCTGACCAGCACCCACCCTGCCACGCTTGCTAACAGCCAGCTAAACCCCCCTGATGTTTAACTGCAGCTCCAGCCTAAGTAACTTTTCCTAACACCACCTCATTGAGACACTATCGTAATTGTGCTATGCCTTGCTCAATACGTGTAGTAAACCCAGCTTTGGCTAATCCACAATATTCCTCTTTTTTTCAGACAGAATGTTACTGTGTCACCCTTGGTAGAGTACCATAGCATCATAGCTCACAGCAACCTCAAACTCTTGGGCTCAAGTGATCCTCTTGCTTCAGACTCCCAAGTACCTGGGATTATAGGCACCTGCCACAGTGCCTGGCTATAGTTTTAGAGACAAGGTCTCATGTTTGCTCAGGCTGGTTTGGAACTCCTGAGCTCAAGCAATCTACCTGCCTCCCAGAGTGCTAGGATTACAGGTGTGAGCCACTGGGCCTGGCCTACAGGTATTCCTAATGATCATCTAATAATCATTAGAGAATTTGACACTTCTTTTGCCTTGTTATGCCCATTTTCTTCTTGTTTGCCTAGCCCACACTTACTCTTGCTTCATGAATCCATTTAAATATTACTACAAGTGTTCCTTAATTTCTTCCTTACCTCAATCATCAGCACCATTAGTTACCATGTCCTTTGTGTTCCCTAAGCTCTTGGACTTCCATTAGCTTTCTTCTCACTATATTTTCATTCTTTAATTTATGTCTTCCCATTCCTTCCATTTTTCCTTAAAAGCAAAATCATTTTTTTTTTTTTGTATGTCCAGTGTTTACCCTTGTCCTGGGCATAAAATAGGCACTGAATAAATAACTGTTCTTTAAACCTAGATTATTATTCATAACAAAGTTACAAATGAACTTTAAAGAATGTATGTGTTGGGCGGCGCCTATGGCTCAGCAAAGTAGGGCGCCGACCCCATATACCGAGGGCTGCGGGTTCAAACCTGACCCCGGCCGAACTGCATCAAAAATTAGCTGGGCGCTGTGGTGGGCACCTGTAGCCCCAGCTACTTGGGAGGCTGAGGCAAGAGAATCGCTTGAGCCCAAGAGCTGGAGGTTGCTGTGAGCTGTGACTCCACAGCACTCCACTGAGTGCGATAGAGTGAGACTCTGTCTCCATAAAAAAAAAAAGTTCAGTGTGTGAATTGAAAGGAAAATTCCAAGAAGGTACAGACTCATGGACCTGAGGCAGCTTTATGTGTTAAGAAAGGCTTCCCGATTAAAATGCATTCATGCTGAGGCCTTTGGGTATTGGACAGAGGTGGGCAGAGGAAGGGGCTGGGAGGTAATGTGTCTGAGGTGGAAGCAGCATCCAGTGTTCATGTTACTTTCTCTTTTCTCCAGGATGCCACTAATAGTCCACTGGTATCCTAGAGAAAAGATGGTCTCCTCACCCTTACTGCTCCTGAGTGTCTGAATGCTCAGCCCTCAGGTGACTGCATGGACTAACCCTTCAGATGTTTTAAGATAAAGTCAAGAAGAATATGGGGAAAAACAGCGTGAATCTTGGAAGGAGCAACCAGAAGTAGGGCAGTGAGGACCAGGGAGATAATCCCACTCTTCCTCACTCTTCTCAAGGCTAAATTTTGATTCAGAAGGTGGAATGGAGACACAGGGAAATGGAGGGAAGAAGAAGAGAAGATGGATATGAGAGGGTGTGCACCTACTACTATAATGACGGTTACCTATTTCAATTTTCATAACTCAGCATCAGGAAGTTCTCCCTCTCTCTCATGGACACCCAGCCATGAACGTGGTCAAACCATGACCCATATGGCACTGCAGGGGGGGGGAGGCAGAAGGAGAGATAATTAATTCAATCCATTAAATTCATTCCCCACTTGCTTTATTAAAATACATAGTTGAGAAAAAAAACTTGTATGTATTTACAGTGCACAATGCTATGTTATGATTTATGTATAGTGAAGTGAAGTGAAGTGATAAAATTGAACTCATTAACATGTTCATCCTCTCACGTAATTTCCATTTTTTTAGAGTGAGGAACATTTAAGAGGAATGTTTAACAGCTAGTCACAGGCCAGGTTGGTGGCTGATGCCTGTAATTCTAGCTCTCTGGGAAGCCAAGGAGAGTGGATTTCCTGAGCTCACAGGTTGGAGGCCAGCCTGAGCTAGAGCCGAGACTTCATCTCTAAAAATAGCCGGTCATTGTGGCAGGCACCTGTGGTCCCCGCTACTCAGGAGGCTGAGAGCGCCTGTAGTCCCAGCTACTCTGGAGGCTAAGGCAAGAGAATCACTTGAGCTCAAGAGTTTCAGGTTGCTGTGAGTTGTGAGGCCACTGCACTCTACCAAGGGTAACAAAGTGAGAGTAAAAAAAAAAAAAACAAAAGAAAACCTATTCACTTAGCGTTTTTTACATATATAATATAGTATTATTAACTATAGTCAACATGCTTTACCATACCTCTCCTGAACTCGCTCACCTTGTCTAACTGAAACTTTGTAGCCTCATACGAACATCTCCCTTAATCCACCACCCCAAATATGTATATTTCCGTATACTGAGATATGTATATATACATATACATATATGCATTTAAGTATATGGAAATAGCCTTGATACATATAAGAATCTCCCATGAGCCCATTTCTTAGCTTCAACCATTATTGGTGGATTGTTATTATTTTTTTTTATAGAAGAGCATTTTATTAGCTGGCCCAAGGTGCACACTGGGGATACTTCCAGAAGCAGTATGTCCTAATGTATTATTTTGAATACACCTTATTTCGTCTGTTTCCCCTTTCCTTCAAATAGCTTTATTTTAGAAAACTCCCACACATCACCACATTTCATCTTCACATACTTCAGTACCTAACAAATCACAGTCAATTATATTATTACACCAACACCCCCCCCAATACTTCTTTACTATTTTCTAATACATAATCAGTGTTCGGTTTTCCTAGATGATCTCATAAATGTCTTTTCCTGTTGGTTTCTTTAAAGTGAAGTCCAAATAAGATCCAAACATAGGCTTTGGTTGAAATTGGATTGACACCGGCTGATGCCAAGCAAGTGACACTTCCAACCACCTGTGGAAGGATAAAAAGTAGCATACCAATGCCTGCCACCAAGAGCAGGAGTCCCAGGGCATCAGCCTACTCCATGGTTTGCAGGTGTCAGGGAGGACAAGAAAAATACAAGTCACAAGACACTAGATGGCGTGATGCTTTACTCACATTGAGAGACCAGCCTGAGTAGTGAGCACTGGGCAATCAGACATGGCTCCAGGCAAAACTTATTTCCTGGAATTTATTTTCCTTTTCTTACAGATGATGTTGAGCTGGGGTACAGTGGTGTGATCATAGCTCAGTGTAAACTTGAACTGCCAGTGTCAAGCCATCTTCCTGTCTCAGCCTCCCAACTAGCTAGCACTACCATGTAGGACACAGCCACGCTTGGCTAATATTAAAAAAAAAAAATTTTTTTTGTAGAGGTGAAAAAACATTTTTTTTTCCTGTTGCCCAGGCTGTTCTTAAAATTCTGGTCTCAAGCCATTCTCCTGGCTTGGTTTCCCAAAGTGGTGGAATTAGAGACATGGGCCATTACACCTTGACCCTTTCTTTGATAAAAATTATCAAATGTTTCTGATTTTTATAAGGTTTATCATTAATATCTATTGGGTTTGTGTTTTATGGCAGTGGTATAGGTGAAGTTCTAGATATGGAAGTCCTGATTCCAGCAGCTTCATGGTTACAGCTCTATCCATTTCTTAATGGGCCAATTTTGGTAATTCAAATGTGTCTACAAAATGAATTATTGGTGCCATGTAAGTTTTATTTGGTTTCAACTTAATCTTTGCTCTTCCACCATCAGTTACTTCCCTCATCTTTTTTTAATGTGTTTTTGTTCATTTTTTGTCTTCTAAAGCCAAATGTGTAATGCATAAATGTGGTGTTTTTATTATTTTTCAATTCACACATTTAAGGCTGTAAGGTTACCATCAAGGACTGATCTGACTTCATTTCATAACTTTTCAAATTTAATCTTTTCATAATCACTAAATTCAAACTAAAAATAATCCATTCTCATTCATTCTAGAATATGAATTACTTAGAAATGTTTTTCTAACTACACATATAATTTAAAACTATCTTTCACTTTTGATGCATAAATTTGCTGCATTATAAATAGAACATATATTGTGCATGACATTGATTTTATTTTATTTTGTTTTATTTTACTTTATTTTATTTTATTTTTTGAGTGAGAGCCTCAAGCTGTCACCTGGGTGGAGTGTCATGATATTACAGCTCACAGCAACCTCCAATTCCTGGGCTTAAGCGATTCTCTTGCCTCAGCATCCCAAGTGGCTGGGACTACCAGCACCCGCCACAATGCCCAGCTATTTATTTATTTGTTTATTTATTGGTTATAGTTGTCATTGTTGTTTGGCAGGCCCTGCTGGATCTGAACCCACCAGCTCTGGTGTATGTGGGTGGCACATTAGCCGGTTGAGCTACAGGTGCCGATCCCATGATGTTGATTTTAATTGCGGTATTTATTTAGACTTGTTATTCTTGTATTACATAGTCCATTTTGGTAGTTGATTGATGTGTGCTTGATTACATGCATATTATTCAATTGCAATATGTAGATGCCTTCATATGCCATTAAACTTCAAAGACAAATTTTTTTTTCTGAGAGAGCGTCTCACTACGTCACCCTGGGTAGAGTGGCGTGGTGTCACCATGCACAGCAACCTAAAATTCTTGGGCTTAAGTGATTCTCTTCTCTTAGCCTCCCAGGTAGCTAGGACTACAGGCACCTGCCACAACACCTGGCTATTTTTTTGGTTGTAGTTGTCATTGTTGTTGATCAGGCCTGTGCCAGGTTCAAACCCACCAGCCTGGGTGTATGTGGCTGGCACCATAAGCACTCTGCTATGGGCACCAAGCCGCTCTACTATTACTCCTCTCTCTCTTTCTGCTTTTTTCTTCTTTCTGTCAATCTTTAATTTTACCCTCCTTATTGTTTCTTTTCTCTTTTTCTATCTTTTCTCCCTTCTTGCTCTGTACTCTTCTCTTCCTGTTGATCTTTTACCAAAAGGGCACTTCTATGCCTAAGCACAGAAATAAGATAATTTAAAAGGAAGGAAAAAGCAGCAAAAGGAAGCAGACAAAATGAAAGCATTTGTGGGAAGGCACCAACAGAAAAATCCTGGCAACATGGAAAACCAGAACAGAGCAATCCCACAAGGGATCATAAGGTATTAGGTACCTACCATATAGGGTTCCACCATTAAAGAAATGTTATAAATGACAGAGGGAATTTAAAATATGGATGGTAAAAACAATGAAGGAAATTGCTGAGAAAGTGGGAAATAACAAAAAGGAATCCAAAAGCAGAACAAAATAAGATATGAAAGATATGAAGAATATAGAAGAGATATAGCAGAGCTTAAGGAATTGAAGCAGTGAATTGGGGACTTTCAAGATGCAGTAGAAAGTATCAACAACAGATTAGACCATGGAGAAGAAGGAAACAATGAGCTAGAACATAAAGGGCCTTGAGCTAACACAGACACTTAAAGAGACAGAAAAGAAAGGAAAGAAAGCAGAACATTTACTCGGAGAATTATGGGACTTCACAAAATGTTCAAATGTACAAATTATAGGCATCCCAGAAGGGGAAAAAGTACACCCCAGAGGAAAGGAAGTCCTATTGGAGGATATCATAAATGAAAATTTCCAAAGTATCACCAAAGTTTCTGACACACTCATTTCAGAGGGACATTGAACCCCAGGTCATCTCAACTCAAACAGAGCTTCTCCAAGGCACATTACCATGAACCTGTCCAAAGTCAAGATAAAAGAGAAAATTCTGTAAATAGCTAAGAGTAAGCACCAATTGACCTATAGGGGCAGATTCATCAGGATAATACCAGACTTCAATTGACACTTCCAGCCTGAAAAGAATAGTCATCTGCCTTTAACCTTTTTAAACAAAACAATTTTCAACCTAGAATTCTATATCCTGCTAAGTTAAGCTAAGCTTTAAAATTGATGGAGAAAAAAATCTTTTAGTTATATGCAAACATTCAGGAAATTTGCCACAACAAGACCAGCTGGAAATACCTAGACCTATTCACCACACTGATCATCACAATGGACCACCAGCAAAGTAAACACCTCCAAAACTAAAAAACAGAACAAAACCTGGATGCCACAATGACGCAAAACATGTAACTAAGCAATGGGCTTACACAAAATAAGGTGAATACAACGCCTCCACACTTATCGATCGTCTCAATAAGTGTTAATAGCTTGAATTCCACACTGAAGAGGCATAGGCTGGATGAATGGATAAAAAAGCACAAGTCATCCATATGCTGTCTCCTGGAAACACACTTAGCCTTAAAGGACAAACAAGACCCAGGGTGAAGGCATGGAAAACAATATTTAAGCCAAATGGAAATCAAAAGATAGGATAGAAAGGATCTCAATCTTATTTTCATATTCACTGAAGTCAAAAAGATAAAGATGGAGACTTCATACTAGTCAAGGGAATAATATAACCTGAGGACATTTCAATTGTAAATAATTATGCACCCAACTTCAATGCTCCCAGATTTATTAAACTGATCTTAATTGGTCTAAGCAATATGATATCCTGTAATAGCACAATTGTAGGGGACTTTACCATTCCTCATACAGACCTGGACAGCTCCACTAGAAATAAGCTAAACAAAGATACAAAGGGACTTAAATGTGGCCCTAGAACAA
>CAUYON010146214.1:0-54615 GCA_963573935.1 Arctocebus calabarensis
ATAGATGTTTTCTGTATACTATTTAGCTAGGGATCTTTAGTTTGAGACTACTGGTAGATTTAGAAATTGTAAACATCTATGTACTTATTTATAAAAGGTCTTTGAACTTGAATTCAGTATTTTTTTAAAATGAGAATTTCATAATTGAGAATTTAATATATCCCAAGGATTGTCCTTAGAAATTGCATTCTAAAATCCTTGTTCAAGAGATAGCAAGTCTAGATAGTGATTAAGAAAATGCCATGAAGGCTATGTTAAACAGTTCGATGAAAATATTTCAGATTGTATATGAAGTCAGCACATTGTGCCCCATGATTACACTAATGTACACAATTATGGTTTAATACAAATTAAAAAAATAAAGAGATAGCAAGACTGAAGATACAACAAGTAAAATGCCTTGCCTAGATAACACAGATAGTTAGAAGCAAAGCTTAGTTATGATCAGGATTTCTGAACCCAAAGTTCTGTGCTTTTTAAACTTTACAAAATTGTTCCCTTACCTTTTTTATTCTTGAGCTGGTCATGCAGCCATAGGTATAAATTAAGATAACACCTCCAGTCCTATTCTGGCATCACTGGGAATAAATTCGAATAAAACTTGAATAATCTATAAATACATATCATTATACAAATCTTACTACTGCAGAATATCTTTTGTAATATATTGCTTTTAAAAATGTTTTAAAATTCATTTTTTTTTCAAGCATCTTAGCAGTGTTTAAGGAAAATAAGTATGTTATTTTTTGGCTTCTTCTTTTGATAGTAAATCATTGCTGTATAGGATATTTTATCTGTGAAGTATTATAAGCATTTTAGCCAAAAGATGGCCCATACTGAGCACCTGTACTGACCTAATCGATAGTAATGGCTCATATGTAAGTTTTATAACTTAAGGGTTTAATATTTCATTGCAAAGACTCTAATAGGTTTTGGCATGAGAAAAATCTATGGAGTAGTCAACTTTATATATATATATATGTATATATATATATATAAAGTAAATAACACTCATTTAAAAATAATATAGATTTCAGTGTCAGGAGGTTATATAATGTTAGAGACCTCTTTTTTCTTTTTAAACAACTGCTTGAATGTCTATTATATTTATCATTTTCTGCCACAGTTTTGGCTTCTAAGAGGTTAATAATTATATACTATAAATAATTGTTGAGCACTGTTGGTTTAAGAGAAAGAATATTGAGATCGCTTACCCTCCATTGCCTTATCAGTGCCTCTATTTCATTAAATTCATTACAACAAACATTTCAGGCAAAATATTCAATGGGCAACTTAAATTATTGGTTTTGTAATTAACATATTATAAGAAAGTGTTTCATTTTGAATGTTGTTTTTCTAAGTACTTACACTGCTCTCTGCAATTTATGAACACATTTTATCTAAGTTTCATTATATGTATCATGTGGATACACTATTTATTAAAAATAGAAACTTTTTCAAGTGTATTTACTTTAGGACATAATTTAGATTACTCCTATTAGGGTAATGTCAAGCAACTCTCATATTATTAAGTGCCTCTACCTGACAAACTCTTTGAAATATGTCTGTGGCTAACCACAGTATATTGACCTACTTATCACTATAAAAGCAATTTCTTTAAAATGATAGTTCTCTTTTTAGACAAACATACTGCATTATCTTTGAAATTGTATAGATTTCTCTGTGTGTGTGTGCATGGGCATAATTACATTTGATTTCAAAAGTCTCCAAAGATAAGCAAAGGAGATTATGTTTATTGAGGAATTACACAGACAAGGAATCTGCTAGAAGACAGGGATGATGAAAGAAACTCCAGAATGAGCAGTCATAGAGTAGTTGATCTTGGTTGGCTAGAAGGAATCAAAAACTAAAAGAACTAATTTGTAAGAAAAATTGCTGCTTTCCAGAACACAGCACTTTCAGGGAGCACCGTCCAACAACAGCAGAACACTCATCACCCTCACGTTCCACATTCTGGGCCATAAAACACAAAAAACACATTATTAAATTGAAAAGAATAGAAATAATACAAAGGATATTCCACACAATAGCAAAAAGCTAAAATGTTTCCACATATTTGGTGATTAAACAAACTTATAAAAGAATGAGATCATGCCATTTGCCACATGAATAAAACCAGAGGACATTAGTTTCTGTGAAATAAGCCAGACTGGGCTGTGATCGCATGTATATGTGGAATCTGAAAAATCCAAATATACTCAGGGAATAAAAAATGTATACACAGACATTTAGAGATAGAATTATTTCTGTCTGTACATAGGTTATTATACAGAGGTATAGTGTGCCCTGTCAGCTGAGAGACTCTAGTAACAATGACTCTGACATCGACAAGCATGTGTAGTTTCTAGATCTTGGTTTTTGATACCATTCTACAATAAAAGGATCTAGGCATCCTTGGAAAAATGGCAGATTCTAGGATTGTGGCAGAAAATATATAAGATCAGTCTGGAATATATTGCAGTGCTAGAAAGTAAGGAAGCACTAAAAAAAGAAAAGTTTGTGACTGAAGGTCAAAGGACACAGAAGCCACCTGAAAGCCTTTTCAGTGGCTCCAAAGAACCACTCAACCAGAAACCATTTAAACAACAAAATACATATATTAGCATAGAATTATAACCAAAAGTAAAAAATTAATGTACACAAATGTGTACTAATACAGTTAAACAATTGAACAAATGAATAAATGAAACCAGAGGCATCTCCCTTTTAAAATAATTTCAAATAATTTATATAAATATTCCATTTTCAAGTATAGTAGGAGGCATAAATCCCCACACTTGAAGCATAGTTTTCACATAGTAACTTCCTTCTAAAAACTATAATATGGAAAGTAGGTAAAAAAAAATGATAACTTTATACGGGATAAATGTGGCAACTATTACCTTGCAAGGGGATCACAGCCAATATCTGCAGTGGTAAATCATATTGCCTGGATGTATTCTTGATATGATGTAATGAAAATTGAGCTTTGTCATTATGGTCTTCCTCCGCCAAACTATAACTCTAGTCTAATCATGAGAAAACATCAGATAAATTCCAATAGAGAGACTTCCTCCCAAATATTTACCTAGACTCCTCAAAACAGTCAAGATTACTAAAACTGAGGACATTAAAAGACTATCTCAGCCAAGAGTAAAGAGTTATGATGAGTGAGCGTAGGGTGGTATTTTCTGTGATACTCTAAAGCAGGAAAATAACGTTTAGATCTTAAAAAACAAACAAAAAAATTATACTGACTACAGTGTAGACCTACACTGTAGAGAGATATACAGTGTCATGAAAGTGTGATATATCAAAATTGGCTCATTAATTGTAAAAAAAAAAAACACCATACTAATGTAATAGTTTAATGAAAGGGAAAACTAGGAAAAAGTGCATTGAAACTACATGGGTATTACCTTTAAAAGTTTTCATTAATCTAAAATTATTAAACATAAAGTCTGCTTAAAAAAGTATAGTCCAAATGTATTCATCTAGAAACACAGGACTGAAGAAGTGGAATGTGCCTTTTTTTTTTTTTCAGACTGAGCCTCAAGCTGACACCCAGGGTAGAGTGCCGTGGCATCACAGCTCATAGCAACCTCCAACTCCTGGGATCAAGCGATTCTCCTGCCTCTGCCTCCCAAGTAGCTGGTACTACACGTACCTGCCACAATGCCTGGCTATTTTTTGGTTGCAGCTGTCATTGTTTGGCAGGCCTGGGCTGGATTTGAACTCACCAGCTCAGGTGTATGTGGCTGGCACCTTAGCCACTTGAGCCACAGGCACCAAACTGAATGTTCCCTTCTTATTCACAAATTATGTTCACAAAGAACATAAAAGACACAAAGATTAAAGGGAAATGAACAAACAAAAAAATTGCAAGGCTTCTAAATTTTCAGACAAAATACATACATAAAACTATTACATGCTACAGGGAATTAACATGCAAAAATAGAAAAAGAGTCCCAAAATTTTATATAGGCATTCTTAGTTTTATTTCACTTTTTTAGTGCACTTCACAAAGATTGCTTTTTTTTTTTTTAACAAATTGAAGGTTTTTTGCAACCTTTATTGAAGTTTTTTGCACCATTGTTCCAACAGCGTGCACCTCGTTTCATGTCTCTGCATCATATTTTGGTAATTCTCATTATACTTCAAACATTTTCGTTATCATTGTATATGTAGATCATGATCTCTCATCAGTGACTTTTGATGTTACTATTGTAATTGGTGGTGCCATAAACTGCACTTACATAAGACAGTGAATTTAAACGATAAATGTGTGGATTCTGATTGATCTATGGACCTGCTGTTTCCCCCTCTTTCTTCCTCTCCTTGCAGCTCCCTAGTCCTCGAAATATAGAAATATTGAAATTAGATCAAATGGTAATTCTATGAGGGTCTCTAAGTTTTCAAGTGAAAGGATAAGCTGAACATCTCACATTAAAACAAAATCTAGAAATGATTAAGCTTGGTGATAAAGGCATATTAAAAGCTGAGATAGGCTGAAAGCTAGGCCTTTTGCACCTTACACTTAGCCAAATTGTGAATGCGAAGGAAAAGTTCTTGAAGGAAATTAAATGTGTCAGTCCAGTTAGCTCACTGTTAAGAAAGTGAAACTTCCTCACCGATGTATGAAAAATGTTCTAGTAGCCTGAAAAGAAGATCAAACAAGCCACAACATTCTCTTGAGCCAAAGCTTGAGGCAGACCAAAGCCCTAACTCTCTTCAATTCTATGAGGACAGAGAAATGAAGAAGCTAAGGAAGAAAAGAATGAAGCTAGCAGAGGTTTTTTCTTGAGGTTTTGAAAGAGAAACCATCTTCATAACATAAAAGTCCAAGGTGAAAACTCAAGTGCTGATATAGAAGCTGCAGACAGTTACCTAGAAGTCTAGCTAAAATCATTGATAAAGGTGGCTATACTAAGCAACAAATTTTCAGGGTAGATGAAACAGCCTTTTATTGGAAGACGTATCTCCTAGGACTTTCATAGCTAGAGAGAAGTCAATGCCTGTCTTTAAAACTTTGACAAATGGGATGACTCTCTTGTTAGGGGCTAATGCAGATGGTACCTATATTTTGAAGGCAGTGCTCATTTACTGTTCTGGACATCCTAGTGCTCTTAAAAATTATGCTAAATCTACTCTGCTTATGCTCTATAAATACAACAAAACCTGGATGAAAACACATCTATTTACAATATGGTTTACTGAACATTTTAATCCCACTGTTGAGAATTACTGCTCAGAAAAAGTTTCCTTTTGAGATGTTATTGATGATTGGTCATGTACCTGGTCACCAAAGACCTGTGATGGAGATGTACAAGAAGAAAGTTTTCTTCCTGCCTGCTTACACAGCACCTATTCTTTAGACAAAGGATCAAGAGAATTTTAAATAATAAGATTTGATTCGCAAATCTTATTATTTAAAAAATAAGGTTTGTAATTATTTTGTGAACCTGCTATTGATTCATGGATGTGGTCAAAGTAAATTGAAGTGTGCTGAACAAGATTCATTTTAAATGCCAATAAGAACATTCATCATTCATTGGAGCCATTAATAGGAATTTGGAAGATTTCAACACTCATGGATGACTCTGAGGGTGTTCAACACTTTAGTGGAGGAAGTAACTGTAGATGTGGTTTAAATACCAAGAGAACCCTAAAGGTGTAACTAAATTACTACAGTATCAGTATGAAATTTTGATGCATGAAGACTCGCTTCTCATGAATTAGCAAAGAAAAGTTTCTTGAGACAGAAACTACTCTTAGGGATGGCGATGTAAGCATTGTTGAAATGATAAAGAATTTATAGTATTTCATTAATTTAGTTGATCTTGTAGGGGTGGCATTAGAGAGGATGGACTCCAATTTTGAAAGAAGTTCTAATGGTGATAAAATGCTTTCAAATAACATCACATGCTGCAGAGAAATCTTCCTTGAAAGGAAGAGTCAATGGATGGGAAACTCTTTTTGTTTTATGGTTATAAGAAATTGCCACAACTACCTCAATCTTCAGTAACCATCAGTCTGATCAATATGTAGCCACCATGTAATACTATTAGCCTTTAGAAAAGATGGAAACTTTATGTCCTTTAGAAACTTTATTACCAATAAAGATAAAGATAGAAGTGGAACACATTATTCTTAGTAAAGCATCACACAAATTGAGAAGCAAGAATCCTATGTAATCAATTCTTATATGAGGACAAGTGATGACCTAGTACATGGTGGAGGTTGGGGACGGAGAGTGCAGAGAGAAGGAAAGGGGTAAGGGGTAAGGGAAGGGAAGAGCAGAGAGAGGGAAGGAGGGAGGGGGTGGGGGGGTCACTGTGTGTGACACACCTTTTGGGGGCGGGACTCAATTATAAGAGGGACATTACCTAACAAATGCAATCAGTGTAACCTTGTTCTTTATACCCTCAATGAACCCCCAACAATTAAAAAAAAAAAAAAGACCTAGTAGCAGCAGAAATATTATAACACATTAAAAGGGCTAAATTAGGCTCAGCACCTGTGGCTCAATGGGCTAAGGCTCCAGCCACGTACACCTGAGCTCGCGGGTTCGAATCCAGCCTGGGCCCGCCAAACAACAATGGTGGCTGCAACCGAAAAATGGCTGGGCGTTGTGGCGGACACCTGTAGTCCCAGCTACTTGGGAGGCGGAGGCAGGAGACTTGCTTGAACCCAGGAATTGGAGGTTGCTGTGAGCTATGATGCCACAGAACTCTATCCAGTGTGGCAGCTTGAGGCTCTGTCTCAGAAAAAAAAAAAAAAAAATTAAAAGGGCTAAATTATCCAATCGCTAAATGTATTTGAAAGGTGATCAATAAAAAACCACAAAGAATATGAACAGTCAATTTAATTTATAGTCAACACAAATACTTTTCAAATATATAAAAATGTTTGCTCTCAGTCATAATTTTTAAAAATCATATTAAAGTCATGTGCTAACTTAAATTTGTCACAGTCTATGTAGGTGACAACTAAACTTCGATAATATACCCTTAAAGGGAGTAGGAAAATAAGCATTGTCTTACTTGATGTTTTGGAGTTCAACTACAATACAGCTAGAAATATTTATCAAAATTGTTATTTCACATACCCTTTGACATAGCAATTGTTATTTGAAATAACATAAGTTTTGACAATATTTAAACATGCCACACCTATACAAAGTTGTGTATATATAGTCCTATAAATGTACCTTTTAAAAAGAAAAGAGAATCTGTGTATATAATTACACAAAATGTCAAAGTATATTGCTAATTAAATAAATCAATGTCCAGACTATTGTGTATAGTGAACCACATTTGTCTAACAAATATGTATATGTGCATAAATGACGTATATGTATATGGGCTTATAAATGTGTAAACTATCTTGGAGACTATCATGAAAAGCACTACAAAGGATAAGCAAAAGTGGGTGTCTCTGAGTGAATAAAGAGAAGCTGGGGTGGGGTAAAGTTGAGTTAGCTTCTCCCTATTGTACTCAGTACCAATGGAAAACTAAATAAAATGTAATTAAAACATAAATAGAACTGTAAACTTTAATTTCTATCACTTGTAATTATTTCATCCACTTCAAATAAAGTATCATTGCTTTATTTTTATCTCCTTTTAGTAAATGCAAAATGAATTTTAAAAGATGTTTTTATAATTTTTATTCTATGAGAAGTGCATCTTTGAACTACCTTTGGCCTTCGTTATTTTCCTGTTCTTACATTAGCAGATTTAAATAAATTTCACATCATTATGTAGCTCTGAGTTTAGATGGTCTATTTTTGTTCTTTTTCAGTTTAAACACTTAGAAAACACAACCAGAATTATTTCTGAAAGTAGCACAGTGAGTTCAGTGTGATTTCCTGGACTCATTTACCTTTTGAACTTGCTTTCCTGAGAGCATTTCTATTTGTTATCATTAGCAAAAATCAATGTTTTGAAGTTCATTTCTTTAACAAAGTTACTTCCCCCACACTTCTATTTATATTTAAGAAATCCTCTCTCAAATGTGCCTTTCTCCCCACCTTGAATAATGTCTTGGATATCTTTAATTGATCTTTTGTTGTACATGTATATACGAATACTAATCTAAAGGTAATTTTTACTGAGTATCCTTACTGGATTCAAAGGGAATGGTATCAGTATCACAAGGTATTTCTAAATAACTTCTATGTAACTTAGTACAGTCCTAAAAAGTCAGGATTGTGTGAAAATGTTGGTTTTTTCCTTGATACCTGGAGAAAGATTAAGTTATATTTGCATAACCACTGGTATTTTTAATGCAGTGCAACAACAAAGGGATGACCCATGAAAGAAATAATTGATAAGGTGAAATTCATTAAAATTAAAAACGTCTGTTCTGCAAAAAAATGCAAGGTCAAAAGAATGAGAAGATAAGCCAGAGAATGGGAAAATATATTTGTAACAAGTTGTATGTAATAAAGAAGTTTTATTCAAAACATACAAAGAACTCTTAATCTTTAACAATAATTTAAAAAGTAACTAGATTAAAAAATGTGTTGAAGACCTTAATAGCCACTTCCCCAAAGAAAATATATAATGATAAATTAGCATGTGAAAAGATACTGTCTATCATATCACATCATGGAAATATAAATTAAAACTAAAATGAGGCTCAGCACCTGTAGCTCAGCCACAGGCTGAGTAGGGCGCCAGCCACATACAGCGAGAATGGCGGGATCTAACCCAGTCCAGGTCTGCTAAACAACAATGACAACTGCAACCAAAAAATAGCTGAGCGTTGTGGTGGGCGCCTGTTGCCTCTGCTACTTGATAGGCTGAGGCAAGAGAATCGCTTAAGCCCAAGAGTTTGAGGTTGCTGTGAGTTGTGCCGCCACAGCACTTTACCAAGGCCAACGTAGTGCGAGTATTAAAAAAAAAGAGGTATCACTACATACACACAATAATTGCCAAAATTCAGAATGCTGACAATTCCAGATGTTGATGAGAATTAGGAGTAACAGGGACTCCATTCATGCTCCTGAGATTGTAAGATGGTACAGTCTCTTTGGAAAACAGTTTCACAGTTTTTTATAAACCTAAACAGGCTCTCAACCATACAGTCTATCAATCCTACTCTGGCAACTACCCAAAGGAGTCCAAGGTATATGGCTAAACAAAACCTACATGCAGATATTTATGGCAGCTTTATTTATAATTGCCCAGACTTGGAAGCAACCCAAATGTTCTTTGGTAGGTGATTGGATAAATTGTGGGAATTCAGATAATGGAATATTACTCAGCACTAAAAAAAAAGGCATTATCAAGCTCTGGAAACACACTGGGGAATCTTAAAGGCATATTATCAAGTGAAAGAGGCTAATGTGACAAGGCTGCATTCTGTATAATCCCAAATCTATGACATGCAGAGAAAGGAAAAATTATGGAGACAGTGAAAAGATCAGTGGTAGCCAAGAGTAAATAGGGTGGAAGGAGAGGGGGTGATGAATACACTGCGTATACAGCATATTTAGGGCAGTGAATGTATTCTGTATGATACGAGAATCATGAGGACATACCATTTTTCGTTTTTCCAAACTCATTAAATATGCAACAACAAGAATCAGCCCTATGAACTATGAACTCTGGGTAATTGTTATGCATCAATGTAGTTTGATGGATTGTGATGTATCACTCTGTTAGGAATGTTTATAATGGTGGAGGGCTTGCATGCATAGGGGAAGGAGACACATGAGATATTTATGTACTTTCAAATTTGTTGTGAATCAAAAACGATTTAAAAATATAAACTCTTAAAAACATGCAATGAGGGAATTTTCAAAAAAAGATTTTTATTCTTTTCTCTTTTTGAATGAGCTATCACCTTCATCATATTTTCTCCCCCATTACTTCTTGTGCTACTTTTCATATTTTGCCTTTTCTACATACTATAACATAATCGATTTCTTGAATATTCTTTTTGACTTCATTTAAAAACTGTCATGGAGGCTATTTGATGAATAGTTTCCAATTATTAAGGATAGTATTTTCTTTTGTAATATAGTTTCTTTATATGTAGATGATCTAATACATACCTACATAAGAGAAAAAATCAGATTAATTTAAGTTGGGGGCAGAGAAATGAGGGAGGGGAAGAGGGATGGGGATTAAGTATAAAGGGACTTTACTTAACAAGTGCAAATGATGCAACCTAATTTTTTGTACCCTAAATGAACCCAAATCAATACTAATAATTTTAATTTTAGTGATTTTAGCACACACAGCTATGTTTGTATATGAAAGTGAGTATTCAATTTTAAATATCTAATTCTGCTATTTTTTCAAAGCCATCAATTTTCTATCTTGAATTTTCGAAGGCATTAGGATTAAGACAGTGACTAAAGTTTTATTCCAAAAAAATACATTTTGGCTATAGATTAAAATATTAGTAAGAATATGAAATTAAGGAACATGAACTTAAGGACCCTGGCAGAGTTGATGAAGAACATTCTTTGCAAAAGACAACTGTCTCTTCCTGGGATAGTAGCATTATCATATTTTCCAAAATTTCTTGACCCTGTGTAATTCATTCAGTTAGAATCCATTTGACTAGTTCTGGGCATAGAATGTGAGCTGTGGTTATATAACCCAACTGCAGCCTTAATATTTAAAATCATACTACACAATCTTTCAGCTCTTTCTTCCCCTCCTAGAATACATTCTTCTCCTGGGATACCTTAGGATACATATATTTCAGATAACAAAACCAGAAGATGCGAGAAGTCTTTTTCTACATTACTTTTTTTTTTTTTTATAATTTTATTGAATCATAATTCTGTACATTGGTGCAATCATAGGGCACGATTCATATACATTCAGAAATGTTTTGATCGACACTTACCCAGAAGAGTCACCTGACCCCAGTGGAACATAATACATGTGGAAAATCAAGCTTTATTATATTGAACGAGTGGGATTTTTGTGTGTTTAGTTAAATTACATAGTTAATTACTATGACCAATGCAAGAAAAAGTATTTTCTACTTTTTCCTATACAATATAAACAATACATAAGTACTTATAATTTGATACATTAATGTCGAGACACCTTTCCCAAGATGCCCTGTACTGTCATCCTTGCCCTCTGGGTGCTTTGCAAAACTGTTTCACAAGTGAATAAATCATGAAGAATCATTCGTTTGATAAGAGGATTGTTTCATTGTATCTAGGATCACCCCTCCTCCCTAAGAAAAGCAGTACGTCTGCACTCGTAGCTACCGATGGCACTACCATGAACACAAACAACGAACTTTGTATAAACAGCTTCAAAGATAGGACTGAATGAATTAGAGATGTGACAATATAACAGGGCGTGTTGTTCTGAGGAACTTGCAGCAGCAAAGGAAGAAAGATTAAATACTCTGAAGGTTAAAGGAACTGCATTTTGTTAACACATTGTTCCTAGAAATCCTGGAAGGAAAATGTAGGTAGTAGGTTATAGCTATCTTATAAAGAGCTTGAATACTTGAATTATGAAGTCAAAATTAATAATAGGCAGTGGGAAAGCAGTATGTTTTTGAGCAAGGTGGTGACATGATCACAGGTACCAAGGAAAAATCATCTATCAATAAAATGTAAAATTTCAGAAAGAGAGAGCAGAAATAGGCAGACAAAGAAGAGAGGCATTACTGGAACTGTCTTGAAAGAATTAATAAGGGACCTGGAAATTGAGAATGAATTACCATAATATTGTGTGGGTAAAATGCATGTAGAGTTTGGCAATTGAGTGGCTGTAAAAGGTTTTAAATATAGGGAAGTCAAAGATTATTGAGTTTTGAGTCTAGGAAGGACAGATACTAGTATATTCATTAAAAATTATATATAGCTTAGAAATAAAATACGTTGAGTTCAGTTTTGAATTATACTGACTTTCATAAAAATGAATTAAAATGAAGTTTGAATCCAATCTAAGAATTCCCAATATTACCCATGCATTCAGTATTTTCAAATGATTATTACAACAACAAAATAGCTAAAATATATTGAATATTTACTGTATTGTTCATATATTTCACTGTACTGGGTGCAATATATGAACTATGAAAATGTTTATGCTAGCATTATGTGACTTTGGTAGAGACAATTATTTGTCTTCGACAGGCTAGTTTTATTTTAGTCTTCCTGGATGCATAAGAAGTCTACAATTTTCACCCTCTTTGGCAGTTAGCCTGGGTTATCCTTATTCCTTTCTGGCCTAGCCAGATTTCCTTCCATGATAATCTACAAGGAAAGGTCCTGCTTGGGGACCCACATTAAAGATGGTGGCACTGGAAAATGAAAGGTTGTGAGTCCTCTGGGCCAATGCTTAGGAGGGACCCACACCAAAGAGTAATGCCTGACCCTCACGAGGCTGTGCCATGAGTTTTATGAAATGTCTTCATTGCATTTGGCAAGTGAGATTTCATAGTTTTTGTCACAACCTATGGTCTATATCAAAGCGACTCTTTGAAGTATAGTACCAGTCCAAAGGATGGAACGCTCCAAATTTTTTGAGAACAACCTGGGCAACACAGGAACACACTATCTCAAAAAGAAAAAAAGAAAAATCTGGGCATGGTGCTGGCTGTAATCATGTCTACTCAGGAGGCTGAGGCAGGAGAATAGCTTGAGCCCAGGAGTTTGAGGTTATGGTGAGCTGTGATCCCACTCCTCTACTTTTGCCTGAGTGAAAAGAGTTAGATTCTGTTTCAAAAAACAAAATATCAGAAACTAAACAACAACAAAAAACCTGAATCAAAAGCTACACATGACTATTGTTATGTCCTTAGCACTTGTACTCCAACAGAGCCTGCATTGCCTGTTGCAAACCATTTACTTTACCCTTTCAAATAGTATGTGTTGATACACACATACACATGCATGTACTCAATTTTTCTTAGAATACAGCTGAATATATATCAATTTTTCTTAGAATACAGCTGAATATATATCATGATATATGTTTTGATAATTAGAATTTGTATATGTACAAATATATATGTGTCTTTTCTATAAGACAGTTTTGGGATATCTTGCTGACTTTCCATAGGCAGTACTAAGGTATGAAGAACAAATAAGACTTTGGGAAACAATGGTGGTCATTACATAGAGATGAGATAGAGATTTTCTAGTGAAATGGAAGTGCACAGATATTTAGAGTATATCTATTATATACCAGGTACTCTGCTTTGTGTTAAATACTTTTGCTAACAATAGCTATATGTATTAATACTATCCACTATGTTTAGCACAATTAAGTAATGGATTCAGATTTAAACCTAATATTGTATAAGACTGAATTGACCCAATATAAGGTTGACACAAAGACAAAACCATCTGTGGGAAAACCAGGCTACTCAAAATACATAGAGGTTACTTTAGGAATCACGCTATACGGAGGAGTTGAAGGCATCATATTTTCCTCTTCTTATTAGCAACTTTTTTTGTTGCCTGAAATTTACATTAAATGGCTGCATTTTAGCCATTCGCACATTTGTTATTGAAAGGTTTATCCTTTTAAGCATCTTGAAAAGTGTGATTTAGTATTCAGTATTTCATTTTGGTTAGGAATATAGTGGGCATATAGCTGATTGCGGTAGCCTTTTAAATCTTGCAATTGCCAATCTAAACTGATTTGGGGAATGATTTTATAATTCGTTGGTCAAGAGCAGTGGTTCTCAACCTTCCAAATGCTGCGATGTATTTTCATTGTTACAAAGGGGTCGCGACTCACAGGTTGAGAACTGCTGGTCTAGAGTCTTATAAACATTCCTTGCTAAAACATTATCTTTAGGTAAATTATAGGTGTGTGCCTTTAATGAGAATACGATAGTGCATGGAATTCAAACACCAGACAATTTAAAAGCTGCTTTAAAAAATTTCTTCAACCACTAATGGAAAATTATAACTTATTTTTCTTTTAAAGAATCTCAAGTGATATCTGTGACATATAACATACACCTGTTAGGTAAAATTGTACTTTAAAAAAGGTTTATGTGTCTATCTATCCTCCACAAAATATAGTGCAGCAATATAAATGCAAACTTATAAAGTGATGAACATTTAGACTATTGATGCAATCATTTTGTTAACATTTTAAAAATGCAGTAAATAAAATGACAAAAACTTTTTAATAATATTTAATGACACAATTAATAAATTTCTGACACTAAAAGAGAAAATTTAATTATCTAATTAAATCTGCCAAGCGATTTTTATATAATAAAACATTCTGTAATGATGCTAAGTTTTGAGTTAAAGGCAAACTTCCAGGTTTTCTTTAGATTTGTGCACACTGTATTACTTTGGCCCAAGTCTGCATGAGACAGTGCTCTGATTTTTTCCAAAATGCACAGTAAATTTCTTCTCTTATAAACAATGTCTAATACCTAATGTTCCTTGTGGTCAAAATGACAGTTTCAAAGATTTCTAGTTTTAATGAGAATGGTAATGATAAAATGGTCAAAAAACAAAAATCTAAAGTATAATTTTATTTATTACCTTTTAGAAGATATTGAGTAAATTACCAGTCTCACGTATTTACTAAAATTATCTAATATTCTAGCACATCTGTCTATGTTTCTCATAATGTCTCTCAGCTTTCTTTATGTATGATTTGTATTTTGCTTATCATGACTTTGTCTAAATATCAAGTTTCTAAATTTGAAATGATAACCAGAAAGATTATTTAAAAGTACACATGAAATTATTCAAAAATTTAAATGTATAATTGGAACACGCAAGACTACTTAATACAGATCACTTGAGATTATGTTTTAATTTAACACACAGTTTAGAATCAGGCAAAAGACACTTAAGAATTATAATGGAGTTCTCTGTAGAGTTCTATCCTATTTGCAAGCAACACTATTCATGTTAAAAGGCACTGTTCATGAAAATTCCTCATAATAATGTTTGTCTAAGATCAAATATTGTCAGGAAACAATGTGATTTTCTTTAAAAAAAAGTCCAAAATAAAATAAAAATAAGGACTTAACTATACTACTATGGAGATTAACTAGGGAGGGTGCCTGGGTAAAATTTTCAACGGGTTTTGTTGTGATGGTGCTGCATGACAGATAGCATGGAAACTTAGTGGCCACAGAAACTAACGTTTATTAGTTGCTCCTACATCTACGCATTTCTGGCTTCTTTTCTATCTCAGGATACTGTGATATACTGAGGTTGTATCTGCTAACTTCAGCGGGGATTGGCCTCAAGCTGAGCGTTAAGATTAAACAGGTTACACGTCTCCTCATTCTGGGATTAAAGGAGCAACTCTCATCTGGGACACAGAGTCGACATCAAAGAGGGAAGAATACAAGAGATGAATGCCTCTTAGTGTTTCTGCTCAGACCTACCACATATCACTTCAGCTCCATTTAGGGATTGTTAGGAAATTTCTATCCCCGAGTTATTTCAATTGACCTTTTGATCAAATGGTGTTCTCCTATTGAACATAGATTGAATTTTTTTTTACTGTATAACAACAGCCTAATTTCTGACAACCCCACATCTCCAGCATCAATGCTGTATATGTTAGGTTTAGTGTGGCAGTATCCTACATCTGGCACCCATTCCCATCTTAGTCAGATTATGTAAAAAATCTGCATCATATTCACCCACCACACTGTGGGTCACAACACCTTGCATTCACTTATTGCTTCAGTATTTAAGGGTTTGCTGGAGCTCCTCATAGCCCTACTGATCTCTGTCAGACTTTGCTGAATTTTGATGTAGAATACCAGGTGGATGCAGGACTGCCCCACAAGTCTTCCCACGTGGGGAACCAGGATGAAAGGGGAATATCTTACATGACACTTGTTCTCTCCATAGGGGACAGAAAAAGTAGGAGTGATGAGTGGAACTTTATAATGTCTCTGAAAATCTTTGCATAGTTCTGGCAAACTCTGCCCATAGACCACTGGAAAAAAAAATGTTACCCAGTCAAGGCAAAGTCAGTGGAGAGTAGATTTCGCCTTCCCCCCACACACACTAAACCATGAAGAGAAAGAAAACAAGAATCATGAATAAATAATACAGAAGAGAAAGAAGTAATAATAAATAATAGAGCCTACAGTGAATCAACTAGATAAACATCCTTGCATTTTTCATGTTGTTGCCAGCAGTCTGCTTTATTTGAAAAATCAGTACTGTTGCAGTTATTTTAACAAACTAGTAAAATCATTATTGAGTTAACTAACTGTAGCTTTCTGTTTTGTAAAATTAATGCTGTAATCTCATTCACAAATTATCCCTTTAAATACATAGCTTTCAATCTCTGTATAAGAGAACAATGTAAAAAAACTTGATCTTTCTGAAACTAAAGACTGAGGTAATGATTATTCAATAATAATTAGACTATAGAGAAATATTTAAGGAGTATGAAAATGACTAAACCAGGTAGATATTTCTAGCAAAATTGAAGCTGTGTTTTGCTAAACGATTTCTCCAAATATACATCGTGTTAGAAAATACAATGGCTGATATTTTCAGCTCTCTAAATGCTAGCAATTGTGAGAGTTTGGGGATTTTTGTTTGCTTATTAGTTACTAATGTACACATAAGCTCACTGTTAAATGAAGTGATCTTTGCCCATGTGCTCAGGGTCATTCTGCTTATTTTACCAGCAGGGAAGAATGTGTGGATTAATTGTAATCTTTACACTTCTGCTTTTGCAAACACATAGCAATGTTGTAAATCAAAAATAGTCTCTAATAACTGTGAAATAAATCCAAGCTCATACAGTTCCTTGACTTCCTTACATGGAATATTTTAAATTTCTTTAAATTTGCCAGATATCTTAGTCTGTGCTGCTATAACAAAATATCTAAAGCTGGGTAATTTTAAAAAAATAGAAATTAATTTTCTCACAGTTCTGGAGGTTGGGAAGTTCAAGATCAAGTCACCAACAGGTTGGTTTTCTGGTGAGGCCTGTTCTCTCCTTCCAAAATGGCACCTTGTTGCTGCATCTTCCAGAGTGAGGGACTCTCTTCACATGGCGAAAGGCAGAAGAGCAAGAGAGCTGAAGCGTGCCTGAAGTGCCTCTTATAAAGACTTTACTCTGATTTAACAGGGAAGGAGGCCTCATGACCTACTCACTTCTTATAGGCTACACCTGTTAATACTATTGCAGCCCTTTAATATTCAACACCTGGATTTTAGAAGGGACACATTCAAACCTAGCAATGGATTTCCAATTGCTTTATATCAATATTTTAATAAAATATGTCATATACTAGATTTGATTTGTTTATATTAGGAATCAAAATCTTTAGTCAAAGAAATACTGGTCAAAGTTACGAAAGCAGGATGGGGATGAACTATATATATGTATGTATGTATGTATATGCTCCTTTAAACGTATTCCGATCTCAATATTTCTAAAAGTAAATGCTTTTTTGCCTATTATTGATTAAGTCGTAACCATTTCTGTAGGGAATAGCCAATGTTCCTTCAAACTTCATCTTCCTTTCGTTCTCCTAAGTTATTTCCCACTCTCTTACATTGAGATGCCTCTGTGTGATGAAGTGATTGTCAATGAAATGTGAGCAGAATATTTCTCACTTCTGTGTTTATTCCTTACAATAGTGATCTTACACCTTTCCACGGACAGAATAGTTACATTCCACACCAATTTCTCTACAATTCTTGAGACAATGAGGAAGTTTTACAGGGTGTGGTTGCAACATGATAGAAATCAGTCTTTGAATGTCCATGTAGAACAGAGTTGTCTTAAGACATTGATTATTCATGTACACCTATTACGTCAAAATGAAATAAACTGTTTTTTTCAAGCAATGTTGTATGGAATTTTACATTAACACCACTAAACACATTTTGGCAGTTTGATTTAGCCACAAGGCTTAATGATTTTTATAATACAGTTGTATATAGCACATGCCTACATTTGGACAGAAGCCTCTTGTCAAATGTAGAATCTCTCTTTTTTTTACTTTTTCATCATATGGGTTATCTAATAATACTTTTTAATAATGAAAAGTACAGATCCCTTTTACATTATGTTATAAAAATCACACAAAATAAATATATCGGTACTGGGGTGCCCCAAGATCAGTAATTCTGCGATTCTCGAAGACTCCTGTTGGTACTGCCTACATGGGATTGGGTAAGATACAGGAGAATTTCCTGGATTACCTGGCAATTTTTCTTATTTTCTTCCTTCACTCTTTGTGCTGGGCTGCTGGAGATAGGTAAAGAATAATATGGACCTGTTCTCCTGGCCACCAGTGCCAGACCATGCCTGGAGCCAACTCAGTTCACCCCAAATTTATTGACTGTCATCTGGCTACCTGTGGTGTTTAATCAAACCCCAGGGTTCTTTAGTCAGAAGATATAGTTGATATAGTGGTAGCGACCAAAGACTTAGACCACAACACTCAATCCTTTTTAATATCTGGAAAGTCTTCTCATGAAAGATAGGTTCATAGAAGCTCAAACTGAGGGGATTGAAATAAATACCCAACTCTTCAAAGCATTGACAAACATCCACAAGCAATAAGAACATACAGGAAAACATGACCTCGTGAAACAAAATAAATAAGGCACCAGTTACCAATCCAAGGGTGATGGAGATATGTGATCTTTCAGACCAGGATTCAAAATAACTGTTCTATAGAAGCTTAGTGAACTTCAAAATAACATAGGGAAGAAAGTCAGAAGCCTATTAGAGATCAACACAGAGATTAAAATATTTTAAAAAATCAAGGGGAAATTATTCAGCTGAAGAATTCATTTGACAAATTGAAAAATGCTGCAGAGTCTCACAGCAGCAGAATTCACCAAGCAAAAGAAAGAATTCGCTTGAAGACAGATGATTTGAAAATACACAAAGGGAAAAAAGAAACATGAACAAAAAAGAATGAAGCACACCCCAACATCTAGAAATAGCCCCGAAAGGGAAAATCTAAGAGTTATTGTCCTTAAAGAGGAGGTAGAAAGAGATCCGGTTGTAAGGTTTATTCTAATAAATAATAACAAAGATTTTCCAAACCTAGAGAAAGATATCAATATTCAGGCACAAAAAGGTCACAGAATACTGAGCAGATATAACCCAAATACGATTACTTCGAGGCATTTGATGATAAAGCTCCCAAAGCTCACAGATAAAAAGAAACTTTAAGCGAAATGAAACAACAAACAAAACGAAAAGGAAAAACAAAACAAAACATATGAGTCCCATGATGTCTGGCAGCAGTTTTCTCAGTTGAAAACTAGAGGCCAGAAGGCATGACATATTCAATGGGCGGAAGGAAGAAAACCTTAACTCTAGAAAGAATATTACATCCTGCAAAAATATCTTCAGATATGAAGGTGTCTGACTTTCTCAGACAAATAAAAGCCAAGCGATTTCATCAACACCAGACATGTCATTCAAGAAATGCTAAAAGAAGTTCTTCAATCTGAAAGTAAAGGACATTCACGAACAACAGGAACTCATCTGGAGGTTTGCGCCTCTCTAGTAACAGTAAGGACACAAAACCAGAATGATCTATTGCTCCAGTGGCAGTATGCAAACCACTTATATCTTGAGTAGGAAGACTGAAAAATGAATCTGTCAAAAAGAACTACAACTTTTCAAGAGACGGAATAAAAAAATACAGGTGGAAACAACAAAGTTTAAAAGCAGAGGGGGATATAGTTAAGTGTAGAATGACAGATTTCTCGATGAATGAATGAAGAAAGAAATTGTATATATTCAACAATGGAATATTTTATAGCCACAAAAATGGCAACAACATGGATGGAACTACAGAACATGATGTGAAGTGAAATAAGCCAAGCACAGATAGACCAATAGCCCATGTTTTCATTCATATGTGAGAGCTAAATATTAAGAACATTGATTTTATGGAGACAGAGAGGAGAACGATGGTTACCAGAGGTTGTGAAGGGTAGTGAGGAAGGACCAAAAAAGGAAGGCTGGTTAATGGGTGAAGAATGTAGTTAGTTGGATAGAATGAACAGTATCTGACAGCACAAGAGAGTGCCTGTCATCAATTATAGGGTATACTTTCAAATAACTACAGTATGGAATTGGTGTGTTCCAAACACTAAAAAATGATAAACGCTTGAGATGATGGTTACCACAATTACCCTGATTTGATTAATTCACATTGTATGCCTGTATCAAAACATAACATGTACTTTATAAAGATATACATCTTTCTAATACCCCTTATAATAAATAATAAAAAAGCAACTGACTACCTGAACGTGAGATAGACAGAAAAATTATATTACTGGAATCTTCCCACCCGAAGCACTTGAGTATGACAAGCAACTGGTTTTAGTTCATTGTATAAGTAAGAATTAGCCATGTAGATAACAGAAGGGTCTGAAATGGACTGTCGCTTGAATTAGTAACTGGATTTGTATGTGTTAAGAATAATGTTGAATGATTTATGCATTATACATGATATTTGATTAAAGGATAATTAAAATATTTTCTGATTTTGAGAGCATTACTGAGACATTTAAAAAATTATTTGTTTTGATATTTGATTTAACCTACAGACATTTCTAGCATGTTTTGGAACTAAAAAATAATATTTGAAAAATTTTTCCTCATAAAAGAGCATGCTTTGATTTAAATTATGATTTACTTTTTCTTTTCTGAAACATAGTCTCATTCTTTCACCCTGGGTAGAGGGTAGTGGCATCATCTTAGCTTACTGGAAACTCAAACTCCTGGGCTCAAGAGATCCTCCTGCCTCAACCTCCCATGTAGCTCTACAGATGTGCACCACCACACCCAGCTAATTTTTCTGTGACTTAGTATAGTTGGAGTCTCATTCTTGCTCAGTCTGGTCTTGAACTCCCAATCTTATGCAATTCACCCGCCTGGACCTCTGAGAGTTCTAGGAATACAGGCAACTTACTTTTTCTTTCTAGGAAATCTCATAAACTGTTTATACTGAGTGTATATGTTAAATATTGAACTCTTAGTCCTGGCCCAGTATAGCACTTGACCCATAAAATGCACTAAATGAATACAAATGGTTGAAAGTACTACATAATCTGTCAAAGTATACATGCATGGATTTATTTTCAAGACTAATTTAAATATCTTGAAATGTTTATTATATGACAATTTTAATTTCCATGTTTATTTGTAATGAAGCAATCTGCATATCTTTTCTCCCACATATATTTAAATTTTGAAATTAGTTAGCTGCAGACATTAAAGTAAGAGGAATGAAAAGAACTTCAATTATCCTAAAATTTAATTGAGAATGTTCTGCCATAGAGACTGTTGTAGTAAAACTTTGAATACAGCGATATTCAATCTCTTTTGTAATTAGTGGTTGGTGGTGATGAGCATGCCCAAATGGTTTCTAAAATATCCTATAAGAAGGTTTATTTCCTGTATTCTAGTCCCAGGGAATTTAGGAAAGATTAATTTATTTTTGTCTGAACTAGCATAGAATAATAATAATAATAATAGTAATAGTAATAATAAATCAGAAGCTTCTAAGTAATTGTGAGCAATAGTGAAGCAGAAACCTTGCTCTCCAGGAATAGCTTTAATAGACTGAAAAAGCTATGTGGATAAAGTTTCCTTTGTCTTGTTTCGTCTTCTTCACTATATATAATACAGATTGCTTTAGGCTGATATGCATGTAATAACACAGCACTGATACATCTTCAGGCCTCTCAAGGAACTTTGACAATTACAAATATATGCATGTGTAGTTACATGTGTGCATATACGTGTACACATACATTGTGATTCTTTGTGATGTGTCCCAGGACTTTCCACGTATACCAGAAATGACGTCTACTCAAATCCTGCAATTCAACCTGTAAAACCAGGGTATGTGGTATGTCAGCCCTCACCATACCCGGGTTTCACACTCCAGGGATCCCATATTTATTATCTGCCTTTGATTGTGGAGCCCGTGGATACAGAGCCTCAAGTATATTTATTGAAAAAGACCTGTTCAAGGGGAGCCATACAGGTCCAACCCATGTTGTTCAAGGGTGAACTGTAAAAAATATATATATATATGCATAGATATACACATATGTGTTACATATACACACAGATACACATAAATTAAAACGCTACAGGAACTAATAAAATTTGTATAGAGCTATTTTAATGTGATAGTTTCAAAGATGGGCTATTTACATATTTATATTAAAACTATAACCAACTGCAGAAACCACATAAAACCAATATAAAGTCATGGTCATGGGAATGTGATAACTGCTTTCCAGAAATCATTTCTATTAGTCATTCACACAGTCTTACGAATAATCTTCGTGAAGTTGCATTTTTAGATTTGCATGAAATTTTGAAAGGTGTGTACCTAAAATGTATCTGTGCATGTTTACATGGTATGATCTATTTCAGAAAGTAGCCTGTTTAAATTATGGCATTCTCACTATAGAGTCCTAAAAACGAGGTTTGGAAGCAAGTCACAATGCATGCTACACCAATGGGCAGGGTTAGGTTTCAGGGCAATGGTGGCTTCTGACATTGTGTTGAATATGAGAAACTGCATTGTAAAAAATTACTAATTCTAAATAGGCATGATATTCATTAGGCAAACTTCCTGTCAACCAAGTTTGTTGGTTAGTTCTCCAGACAGTCAAAAGTACTTTTATTACCAGTCATTCAAATCTAATTATAGTAAAATTTCAACTCTTTACTTAGAAGATGTTTACAAACACATATATAGAAACAGATCTACGTAGAGAGAGATAGAGACAGTCAATGTGTGGATCTGTTCATTGCATCCCAACCTGTTTAAATATTAAAAATAAGTATAAATTTTTTAATTTAACCAGGATTTAATAAAGGCGCAGTTACACCAACACTGAGTCAAGTCTAAAAAGTGATGAAAGGACCCCGCCATTCATCTCTGGTAGTAGTTAAAAATGACTTAAAATAATTACCCAGAAATAAAGGCTTATTTGGTAAGAAACAAATAATTCTTGTCTGAAATGAAGAAAGTCACCGGGATAAGTGTTTCCTTCTTCCACCTCTTTCTCATTTTCTTTTTTTAAATTTCCTTTTTCTTTTCTTTCTTCTTTTTTTTTCTTTTTCTTTTTTTTCTTTCTTGCAGTCCTGCCTCTCTCCCTCCTTCCTCCCTCTGTGTGATTCTGTTTTACGACAATCAGGCACAAACGCGTAAGAATGTCACGCAGCTGTCCTTCCCTTACCACGACCCACCGCGGTCAATTCCACTCACCGCCTCTTATTTTGTCCTCCTTCCCCTTGAATGTCTTATGCTTAGGATAAACAAATGATGGGAAAGGTAAGTTGGGTCTCAGTTTTCACTCATCGTGGCAGTATGTTTTTCATTTATATTTCTAAAAACAAACAAATAATAATTAAAAACAATAAACACTCGGTTAACCCGCTCCTGCATATGCGGCTGCTTATCCCTCATTGTTTTCTAGAGAAAAGTTATTTTCTTCAATTCATGCTTGTTTTCAGCCATTACCACATACTACTTTAATATACTTTGTGAACGAAATCTAGCTGCCTCAAATACATTCCTTCTTTCTCTTTTTTCGGGGGTGGGGGACAGAGTCTCACCATGTCGTCCTTGGAAGAGTGCCGTGGCATCACAGCTCACAGCAACCTCCAACTCTTGGGCTTAAGTGATTCTCTCGCGTCAGCCTCCCAAGTAGCTGGGACCACAGGAGCCTGCCGCGATGCCCGGCTATTTTTGTTATTGCTGTTGTTATCATTGTTCTTTAGCAGGCTCTGCCAGCCCCGTGCATGTGGCCAGTGCCCTAACCACTGAGCTACGGACACGGATCCTCAAGTACATTCTTTGACATAAATGATATGGATGTACAGACGGACAGTAAGAGAGGGACAGATGATAAACAGAAACATGCTTGCTCATGCACGCAGGCACACAGGAGAGGGGACACGTGGTAACTATATTAATGTGTGAATTCCTGCCTGCCAAGTGGCATTGTGATAAGTACTATTGAGATTAATGCGCACACAGAAACTCAAGTGAAGGACATTAAATAGTCCACATATTGTTTTTAAGCTGTGAAAATATATTTCCCTTTCGTTGCAAGAAAGAGTATATTCCTCCTCCCCTAGAATTCGTGCTGACTCAAGACTGCTTTAGCCAATAAATGTAACACTCTGTTAAGCTTTAAGAAGTCCAGCAACTTCTGTTATAGCCTCTTGAAACTCTGAGTTACCACGTAAGTTTTCTAGCTGTTCTGCTGGAGAGACCAGAATGAAAGGCCCTAAACTAGACGCCTCCAGTCTTTCTCATCTAAGGTGCCAGACATAATGTTGCACAAAGCCCTCGGGAATCCTCCAGATCAGTCTAGAGGCAGCCGAACACTACTACTGGAGAGCTGATGCTTCAAGGAGAAGAGCCACCCAGTGAAGCCCAGCTCTAATAATGACTCCCAAGCAGTGAGACACATGAACTTGGCTCTGTTTAAAACATTAAACATTTAGATGCATGAAAGTCTGTTGCTTATCAATAATTAAAAAGATCATGTTCTATGGGCATGAGAAAATCTGCGTAGTCTTCTAATGATTTCTATAGTTAATGTACATTAATTAATCATATCATTAATAACACTTTCATATCTATATATACAATTTCGACTGTGGTTTTGGATTAGATTCACTGTGAGCTGAGGAAAGAGATGTGGAGAGCACTGCACGGTTTCTCCCACTCAGACCGCTGATGTGCTCTCTGTTTCTTTGTTCTTGGTTTAGAGAGAGGAACAATGGAAACAAGGAAAGTGACTACATGCATAAGAGGTCTTAGTGAAAGGGGGTGATGGCTGACCAAATTGTAGCTCTGCCTGATGGAGACAGATCTCCACGCTTCTCTGACCTGGCTTGATCTAGTGAGTGCACTGCTGCTTACAGCTGCCCCAGGGCAATCCCTGAAGCCAGGCTCCATTCCAGGCTGCTGTCCAGAAGTCTGAGCACACTTTCTGTTTTCAGCAGCTCCCAGCTCTGAAAAACAGTTTCAAATTGTGTTTCAGTTTCCCTTTGAAGCAATTTTTTTTTTTTTTTTGGCCTAGTCTGCTTCTGCTTCAAGGCCTTCCTTGAGCTTTTAAAAAGATGAAAGGATGCATGAAAGTCAATTATTTTCAGAAGAATAAGATGGAAAAACAATAACAAGAGCTGAGAAGTTGAGTAAGAACTATCTTTGTGACTTGCTTAAAATAAGCCCAAACGTTTAAGACTTCTTGATGTCAATTGTGCCAGTCTGCATACAGAATCCTCTAGCTGTGATTGCACTGCACTGAGAAAAAAAATCACCAAACTAAGACACTGTCTGTAGATCTTCATATTATTGGCTGTCTGGTTATGCTGTTTTATTCACTATGAAACTTATACCCTGAAAAGTGCGACTCCACACACAGTTTTTCAAAAATGACTTCTCCGTATGACCAAGTAATTGACAATACATGGAAAGATTGGTTGGTATATTTGGTGATCATAAAAATGAAAACATGAAAATTAGAATTTAAGATGTTACCAGACATAGCATTTTCTAGTTTTCACACAATAATTTATATACATGTGAAAAAATAGAAAATAATTCCAAAACTTTCAGCATCAAAAGGAAAGCAGTCCATCTATTGCCAAAATCTTAGATGATTTCCGGCTACTTATTGGTTTGATGAAATATATAGCAAAATTAAAGAAAGTCTACTTACAACTTGAAATAGTGACTGCTATTTCAGGCTACTGGCTTCTGATAGAAATGTTAGTAACCACAGCAGAGAGAGAACTCAAAGCAAAAAAAAAAAAAAGTTGTTAAAAAGATGATGGTAGGTTTCCACCCATTGTCAGAGAAAAAGCATCTTCTCTGACTAGAAGGGGGAAATATCTATTTTTTTTTTCCATTCAAAACATAAATGCAGACACCTTCCAGGAGTAGATTGCTGATTTTTCTTTCAGGAATCTGACAGCGTTGTGTAACTTTCTTCCCATTCGTTTCCATTTCAGTCTTACCTGGGCATCCAGTGATATGTTTGGATGTGCTATTCATTCAGGGAAAAGAAGAGATAAAAATGTTCATACATTGGGGGTTACAGTGGCTTATGTACTGTTTCTGAGAAGGAGAGAATGCAGACTTCTTCAAATATTTCCGCAATAAATTTAATTAAGGTTTTTAATTTCAGCAAAATCATCTTAGATAAGTGAACCTTAACATAGATTTGAGCATGCATATATTACAATCCAGATTCATTTTTGATTCAAAGGATTAGAATAGCAGCAATAATTTACCGACTCTATGTCAAAGCCTAAGCCATCTCTTTCCCTTTTAGGATTAGCACATGAATAGGAACAGAATTTTACATTAAAACCAATGAAACATAATCAATATAGAACTGAAAGAGCAGCTGGCACCTGTGGCTCAGCGGGCTAAGGTGCCAGCCACGTACACCTGAGCTGCTGGGTTCGAATCCAGCCCCGGGCCCACCAAACAACAATGACGGCTGCCACCAAAAAATGGCTTGGCGTTGTGGCGGACGCCTGTAGTCCCAGCTACTTGGGAGGTGAAGGCAGGAGACTCGCTTGAGCCCAGTAATTGGAGGTTGCTGTGAGCTGTGATGCCACAGCACTCTATCCAGGGTGACAGCTTGAGGCTCTGTCTCAAAAAAAAAAAAAATTGAAAGACCAATGACAATAAATAACAAATATATATATTCTCAGATATTCTAAAAATTTTAAGGAAATATTGACCTTAAAACGTACATGAAAGATAAGATGATATAATATATTCAAATGAAAAGGTATTTGGAAAAATGAAGATGAGAAAGATTATGAGAGGTGGAGAAAGAGCTGTTTAGGATATGACAATATTATGACTTAAGGACAATTTAAAATTCTTAAAATATCATGCCTATTTTTGAATGAAAAATAGAACCAGTGATGTAGATGAAAACTGTAGGACTGTCTCTTGGTCTAGATAACAAAGACAAAGAATTAGAATGAGAAAACATTAGCATAAAAATACTGATATGTACTATAAAATCATAATAAGTGAGTTATTATTTGGGTGGAATAAAATAGGGAGTAGCCACATAATGAGAGTCTATCACTTAATACTTGCTGGGTACTACTAGTAGTGTTTTACACAAATAAACTCATTTACTATGCATGACAGTCCTTTTATGTATACCTTTGTCTTTCTTTTGTATTACTATCCTGACACATTACTTCAAATTTAGTGGCTTAGAACAAAATAAATTTACTATTTCACTATTTTCTGTAGATGATATGTCCATCAAGGTTTTTGCCAGCTGTAAAATCAAGGTATTTTCAGAGCTGTATTCCTTACTGGCGGCCTGGGAAGAATTTACTTCTAAGCTCCTTAAGATTGTTGGTGGAATTAATTTACTTCTTTCTAATTGTAGGATTGAAGTCACCATTTCTTTTCCATCTACCAGGTATCATTCTCAGCTTCTAGATACTGCCCACATTTCTTAAGAAGAAAAAATATCCAATGTACTCAGCCCTACTATGAAGCTAATGTATATCTTTCATATGAAGGCTAAAACCCAGTTATAGCACAAGAAATGGGGAAAGGGGCAAGGGAGGGGAGGGGAGGGGGGAGATGGGTGGAGGGAGAGTGATTGGTGGGATCATACTTAGGGTGCATCTTAGGAGGGTACAATTGAAATTTACTAAATGTAGAATATCAATGTCTTCATGTAGTGATTAAAAGGCCATGAAGGCTGTTAAATAGTTCAATGAAAATATTTCAGATTGTATATGAAGTCAGTACATGGTGCCCCATGATTGCACCAATGTACACAATTATGATTTAAAAAAAAAAAAAGAAGAAGAATTGTACTTTGTCTCCTTCTTAAACCCAGCAACCATGGAGTCAAGACCTTCTCACACATACAATCTCTGTGACTTTTTTTTTTTTTACAACATCTCTCTTCTGCTTTCTTCTTCAGTCAAATCTCTTTAACTCTTCTTCCTTTCTCTTCTGTTTTTTAGAGTACTTGTAATGTTGTCAAACCCACTTATAATAATCCAGAACAATAATCCAGAATAATCCAGAACAATCTCCCTACCTGAAAATCACCTGATAACTTAACCTTATTTCCATCTGTAAAGTCCTTTCACAGCAGTACTTAGGTTAGTGTTTGATTAAATAATCAGGGGTGAGAATGGCCTGAGACATCTTTAGAATTTCCAGACACAGTACTATTCTTATCTGAGATTTACGGATGAGTAACCTATTTAGCAAGTGGTTAAATACTCACCAAGGACAGAGATAAAGGTAGAGAAGTTGGGTTTTGAACCTGAGTACTCTAGAGTAAGAGTCCGTGATAATCATTAATATAAATAACAGGGCCCCCAAATAAATCATACCATAAGACCAAATGTTACAAAGGTTACAAAGGAAACCTCAAATCAAGAAATTAAAAGACCCTATGGCACAGCATTCAGCAATATTAATTCCAGACGCATGAAATATTCAAATCTAAAATATAAGATTTAAAAAATACCAGCTTGCATCTCATCCTGGAATGGCAAATGCATAAACAGCTAAGAGAAAAAAACAGACAAGGAAAGTACTGCTTTGTCTACATTAAATTTATATTTCTAAACCCCTTACAAAGGGGGAAAGAATTATTTAAAAATTCAGTCCTTAGGTAAAAATTCTCAGTAAAATATGAACATAAATGTATCGTCTTTTTTCGAACAGATTTCTTCCCAAAGCTTTCATTAGGTTTCATACTTACAGGTGAAATATTCCTTTTAAAATCAGAGAGAAGAAATGAATGTGTTTCATTATTTCTTGTATTAAACATTTTAGGGGAAGTTCTGCTGACCCAGAAAGTAAAATATAACAAAAAAAGACGTAGAATTAAAAAAGAAACGTAACTATCATAATTTGCTGACAAGATAATTGCTTGCATACATCTGTGGTAATACATGATACATTATCATAATTGAAAAAGTGAGTTCCACAAACTTCCTAGAATAGCACAAAAGTCAATATTTACATATCAATCACGGTCCTAAACACTAAGCAAAAGCTGTTAGAAAAAGTTAAGATGGAAAAAAGGGATTGTCCTGTTTTCTAAATTTTAGTTAGGGGACAAAGACAAAGACAGTAAGAAATGCATGCCCTCTGCCCAAGAGGCCCTTAATAGTCCCCTGCCAACTGGGAACTAAAATAGTCTTTTTCCTGACTCCAGGACTCCTCACCTCTCTTGACCTAGAGCATTTAATTCAGAAGTTTGTAATTGTAAATTGTTTTCTTTGCACCTTTGAAATGTAAATCTTTTTAAGAGCCTTTTACCAGTTTTACAACCACCAAATGCCTTTCTTAAGGACCTGGGGCCTATCCCAATGATCTGTTAATCCTCAAGGGACATGGTGCCCCAACCTCTGAGTTTCTGTGGGAGAAGAAGAGCCAACTTCAGTTGGAGCCTTGCTCCATACTGTGAACCTATGTCTTATTATGAAGATAAGAGAAAGTTCACTTTTCCTTGGGGTAAAGAAATTACCAGCACCAACCACCTAAGACCCGTCCCCAATCCTTAAAAACTACCTTGCCTTTTATTTGGCAGTGCTGAACTCAGATTGAGTTCTGGCGACTCTCCCTCTATCTTGACTAACGTCTTTCTTGTCTATGTAGCTTCGGATGGTTTGTTTTTTGCCTGGACACCACACACATTGCAGAAGGAAGAGAAACCCAGAGGCTGCAGAGAGGATGGGAAAGCAATGAACAGGAAAGAGACAGTGAAAGAATCTCTTAATCCAGTCTCCAAGGGATAAGTAAGTCTTGACCTAGAAGAAGAGAAAATTCATGAACAGGAAGTGAGATTTAAATTTTAAATTGGACTCTGTTTGGACACATTATTTTAATACCTGAAAGTGAATAGTAATTACTGAGATAAAATTTGTTTCTGCAAGTGAAAGTGACAGCTTCTGTCTTAGGAATCATTCAGGAAAGACGAACAAAGGAAATTAAACAATTTAAGGACAGTCCTTGAATAAAAATATAGACATTTCTTGATTCTACTACTTCGAGTTGGGAACATTTAATCAGATATCTTAAATTACTTTTTATAAAGTATACCACTTACAGTCTTAACACAGACCTATAGTAGCTCTAACAAAATATGTGCAGGATGTTTTTCTTTTTAAAAAGGAAAACATAATAAATGGTATTAAATTAAAAAGGGAAAGGTATACATTATTATGATATAAAATATTATTATGCTTATAACCTCTGAGTATATCTTTAATTTTTGAAATTTATATTAAATTATTATGTTCTCCTGTTTTTTATTAGTTTTACTCAAAAAACAAAATAAGTAACTCAAGTGTATTAAAAGACAAACTAAAAACTTAAGGAAGAATATAGTATAGAGGAAAACGTTAAACACAACAAATGTGTCAAAAAGTGTCAAACACATCATTCTCTGTAATGAAAGATAGAAAATCTACAGATATTAAAGGAAAAGATTGATGAAGTTGACACCATTAAAAATCAAAATGTTTAGTCAAGAAAAAAACATGAATGAGGTGACATGAGGACCAGAGACCGTGAGAACATAATTTCTATATATTCGTTTCCCTGAACACACCTATGACATCTGCACCTGATTTCATGCCTCAGAGATTACTTTTTCTTGCTCCTATGTTAAAGCAAATTCTATCCCTGCACCAAGTTTCATCCCCTCCTTTCTACTCAACATCTTTGCTCTAGTAATTCCTCCCCATTCCCCTTGTACTTTCAAATTTTTGTTCTCTACTGGACCGTTTCATTATGGTGTTATTTCTCCTATTCTAGGTATAAAATAAAGTATAAAAGTTTCTCTCAAATCCACTCTTCCTGGCAAGTATTTCTGCATTCTCTCCTCCTATTCTGTAGCAATAATCCTTAAATGACTTTTGTATTCTAATGTGCTTTTCTCTCACCGGCTCTCAAACCCCATAGGCTTCTGCCTCACACTCTGTTCGTGACCTCAGCATTGTCAAATCATCACCATACTTGACCTAGCAACAGCATTCCTTACGGGTGGTTATAGGTTATACTTTTCTTCTTCATTCATTCTTCAACCTTTCCTGGTTTGCCCCTGTCTCACTTTTCACTTCTTTGTAGCCATTTGTTTTTTATCTCTCATTACTGAAGTGGCCCAGGGTTCAGCGCATCTTCTTCTTCCTGACTTTCTCATTATTGGAGATCTCATTCAGTCCCGGCATGCTAAGTACTGCACATCTCTGCATCAGCAATTCTGAGACCTACATCTCCAACACAGCTCTTTCTCCTGAAATCTGGACTTGTATATATAGTTTCCAACTTATCTTAGCAGAAAGCATGTCTAATCAATACTTCCCTAGCAATACCTTTAAAGCATACCCAGAATTTGCCCATTTCTCACCATCTTTACCACTGTCCTTCCAGAACAAAGACTGTATCACTCTCCTCTAATTCCTGTAGCATTTATTTTCCCTTGCCACTTTACTTTGCCTCTTCACAGTCTATATGCAAGACAGCAGCTACAGTAAACGAATCTTCTTAAAAACTGAAGTTTGATCATGTGATTTTCCTCTTCAAAACCATGTAACAGCTCCGATTTCATTCTAAGTTCATCCGAATGATTCTACTTTGTCTTGCAAGGCTCACAATGGCTTAAATGCCACACCAGACTCATCATCTCTCTTTAAAAAAAAATATCTTTCCCCAAATGGTGCAGCATTTTCTTTTTTCCTTTTTTATTTTTATGAAGTCATAAATACATAAACATGTATACATTAATGCATTGATGGAGTACAATGTACTGATTTTATATACAATTTGGGATGCTCCCTCCACCCTGGTTAACACAGTCTTCACCTCACTTACTAGTAAGTGCAGAGTATAAATCTCATCCTCTCTCAATACTATGTTCTTCATTTCTTCCTACGTAAATCATTTTGTCTTCCCAACACACCGGGCATGTTTTTGCCTAAGAACTTTTGCTCTAAATATATGACGAATAAACAATTGATGCTTTTATTATATGTAAAATTGTATTATGTTTACATATAATTGACTATATACCAAAGAAAAACCATCAAGCACAATAGTCAAAAATAGGCAAAGAATATGGACATATATGTTACAACAATACAAATGGGCACTAATCAGCAGACGGAATGCTGGTGGCAGTGTAATTCTTACAATCATTAAAATCTAAATCACCTGAATGAAATATTTCTCTTCTATATATCAGTTTGGCGGTGGCCATGTCCTTATACTTTACCTAGAAAGCTGCCAAACAAATAAATCCCTTCCACTCGGTAATAGGTAACACTTTCCAGGCCATCGCCTTCCACATTATGTTTCATCTAAGCATTAATTTTAATGAAATAATAATGCACTTGGCACTGGAATATCATCTACCTTCCAAGTATCTCTGGTTAGGTAACAAACATTAATTAGGTAGCACAATAGCTCTGTAAGAGAACAAATCATTATCACAATCCTGGAATTGAATAGATTGTTGAACAGGGAAAATCATGATGGCAACCCATGTTAGACTAGTCAGAAGGGAAGAGTTTGCCAACTTGAATACTTCCAATTCATTATCTTACTAAAAGAAGTAGAAAAAGTTTTGGGGGAATGGCTGTAAACTGTGTAGACTAGAGAGAAACCCAAATCCTGAAATTGAAATGCAACATATCACCTCTTCATGTAGGTGAATATATAGGTGTCCTATGATACTTTGTTTAAAATGGGTTGACAACATAAGAAAACTAAGTGTTGTATTTAAAGTCATAAAAAAAGTCACTAATTCAAACCTAGTCCATCAAAGAAAGATATTTATAACAGAGGTGACTCATGATAAGACACATACAGAACAGTTGGTAGAAAATCATTATGGCTACTGAAAATATCTCAAAATTCACAATATCCTGAGATAAATTATGAGACATTTGCTTATTAAACATGCCTTTTTAAACCCTGATAAAGATATATGAAGCAAAGTTTGCACTGTTATCAAAGGATCTAGGTCACTTATTTATAAACAAAAAATATAAAATTGAGAAGTTTGTTATCCAATAAAAACTTTTTGATGTATTAGTAGAAGTTCCTTATTATTGGATAAATATATTACTTTTATCATTTCCCCTTTGACTTGATAACATTTGATTCTTCAATATCTCAAGGTCAATGATATTTTTAATCCCAAAGAGAAGGATCAAAACAGAGACAGGGAGAGAATTTAACGAGATGTTACCTGTATTCAATAAATAGATTTAGAAGAAAAGATGTCTCATTTTGCTTGTAATAAAGCTTTGTTTTATTTAACTTCAGCTAATTTCAGTTATTGCTAGATTTTGTGCACTTTCACTATAAAAAAAAGATTTCAAACATTTAGCTGATTTTGCACCGGCAATACATTTCAAAGGTAAGCCTGTGAAGAGACATCAAAGTTAAGGGGCTTATGTTTTACTCGGGTAATATATTACATTTGCATTTGGACAGCTCTCATCATTTGAAGAGATATATTGTGTTTGTATGAAAGCTGGTTTTAGAATTACTTCAATCCTTTTAAGCACAAGGAGGTGAAAAATGCTGAATGAAGATGAGTTTGGTCATTAAGCTATGGAATATGCAGAGGCTGTTCTAATGCATTTCTGAGTTTGGATTATGTCATCCATAAAAAATAGTTTCCCCTTTATTTTGATTGCCTTTTCAAAAATAAGGTAAATATGACAGCTGCATGCTCTGTCAAGATGTGAGTTCTTGGGAATGTGCATGTTTGCTTAGTTATAGTGTGATAAAGTTAAGATCATCCTATTAAGTATTAATTTTAAGTTTGTTGGGAATTCTAAACTGCTTATTGTAGCAACCAATCTTAAATTGTTTTTTTACTTAAAAATTTAATTTCTCTAAATACATACAAAACTGCTTTTTAAAAACATCTTTTACTTGAAATTTTACCTTGCCTATATTCACTGTTATTTAATTATCTCTAATGTAGCTACAAGGTTGTACACATAGATCTTTGACTTTTGGTGCTCTGTGTGTATATTCCTCTCTCCTCTTCCCTCGGTCTTGTTGCCAAGAATGACATCAGCCAACGTGATCTTGGAAGCCATGCATCGAAGGTGGAGGAGGGTCACTATTAGTGTGAGACTCCACAGGACATCCAGAACGCCCTCTCATCCTTACCCCTCCCAACCACACATAAACACATCTGTGCTCACTGACCCGTAATACCTGCCCTGGATTATTAATTAAGAGAGAAAAACATTGTTTTTCTTAAGTCTTTAACATTTTGTTAAATGTTAAAAAATGTTTGTTAAGGCAGCTAATCTTAACTGATACAAAATCTCAAAATTGTCACTTATGTAACATGTTCTATTAAGGTAAACAATGTGTAGCCTGTTAATAGGATTCATTTTTCTCTAGAATAATGAAACGGCTTTGAATAAGATCAAAAATTAATCCACTAAACATAAGTTTTGGTTTATAGCTAATGATATTTTGAATTTAAGCAAGTAAAAAACCTATAAGTACCAGTAATATCATTCTTAATTCAAGGAAAAAATGTTTTATTTTAATGGAGAGTTCTTTTAAAGGATCTCATTTTGGTTGAAGTGCCCTACTATTCCTCATTGTGCATTTCAAACATTAAAATATTTCTCTATAACCCTTACATTTAGATTCCAATGATAATAATCTAATCTGAATCTTAAAATTTCTCTTTTCTGTTTCAATGAATTTTATATAATATTCTGGACTTAAGTGCTTTCTTCTGTAGTAAAGTTATCATTTTACAGAAAATTTTAAACATTTGAAAATGTAAAACCTATTAATAAGCTATCACAATGTATCCTATTAAAATATCTTTGCCCTTTATTGGAAGATTATTGATAGTGGTCATGACTCTAAAGTTACAAGAATTTTCCAAGATGTGTGGAGGGGCCCTGATTTATCAGACTGTTTATACTATGCCGCGGACATTCAGGGTCAAAGTTCTAGGCAGGCTTTGGTCTAAAGCTCTGCACATGACAAAGTTCTGAGGGATTTAACTACATAAACTGAGGCAAGTTACTTTCTGTTTCATTAAACCTTTTTTTTTGTATGGAGAAGCAAAAAGAAGAAAGGAAGTTCACAAAAATTCTTGATAGGGACCTTCTATCAAAAGGACCTTCAATAAAGGCTCACTTCCCTGCAAAAAGAAATCATTTTCACCTCACTTAGCTCAAAATAGAATTTGAAAATTGGAAATAGCCTTCATATGAAGTACGTTCTATTGTCAATTGTTACTTGTTTAGTGCAACTTGTCGTAACTCATCTAAGCCAACTTTAATGGAAACCAAGTAAGTCAGCAATTTCTTCTCATATCTTGAACTAGAATTAGGATAAAAAGTGTCTTGGCATTTGCAGGTACATCTCAGAATCTCAAAGCTATTTTTGTTTTTTTATTCAGAAAAGATAGCTGTAAGAATCTTAGAGGAGGCGAGAAAGCTGTGAGTGTTTTCATAACCTGCTCCATGGAATCAACCATCCTTTATCCACTCCAGGTCAATAGCTCTGAGTCAATTACTATCTCAATTTGAAACTGCACCCCACACCCCAAGAAATACATGTTTATATACATTCATGTATATATACATATAAACAACTCAACATGCTCAGATACAAATTTTAATCTTCAATCCAACAAAAGTATTGAAAAGATTGACGTTTCAATCTTCAATCCATCAAAAGTATTTTTTCTTATTAACTGTTACCTCCCTTTTGTGTATCGAAGATAAAGTGTAACAATCAACATAGTATAATGGTTAACTGTTCGCTTCAGGAAGAGAATAAAGACAGCACAACAGACTATGGGTTACCATGGTCATTGAAATTTGGTGAGGCGGTAGTGTCTTTTGGAAGCAAAATAGATTCTATTTCCAGATAACAGACGAGCATGGCATTGATCTCTTCTTCCCACCTAGTTTCAACTTAATTTTATAGAATAAACAGAACAAACATCTGTTTTAAATATATAGTAGTGATAGGACAAGAAATAGTAAAGGAAACAAACACTGATACAAATGAGGACTTTTTAGAAGATTAAACAATGAATAAGCTCAAATTTAAGAAAAGAAATCAAAAGAAGACAACAGTACAAAATCGGATTATCACCTAGGTGAGAACAAACTTTACCATAGAAGTCACTGAGAAGGTCCACATTTAGAATCCCCAACGAGTGAGCTGTGGCAAGACCATGTGAGTACTTCCCCGAAGACCTGCTTGAGAAATGGATACTCATGGTTAGAGGGGTGGCTGAAGAATTACATTTGCCTCTAGGTAAAGTCGTAAACTGGAACCTTGAAAATTTCTTTCATGATTATTGGGATTTGAGACAAAACAGAGCAGCAGGCCTTAAACTAACTCTAGATTTTCACAGTACACATGGAGGAGTAATAGAATGGAGGAAAGTCAGCTCCACCTTGGACAGAAACCCACTACAGTATTACTATGCCAAGTAAAATTACTCTCAGTTTGATCATTCTAAGGTTTTTTTTTTTTTTTGAGACAGAGCCTCAAGCTGTGGCCCTGTGTAGAGTGCTGTGGCATTACAGCTCACAGCAACCTCCAATTCCTGGGCTCAAGCGGGTCTCCTGCCTCTGCCTCCAAAGTAGCTGGGACTACAGGCGCTCGCCACAACGCCCGGCTATTTTTGTTTGGGTTACAACCATCATTGTTGTTTGGCAGGCCCAGGCTGGATTCGAACCCACCAGCTCAGGTTTACATGGCTGGCGCCTTAGCCCGCTGAGCCACAGGCGCCGAGCCCATTATAAGGTTTTTCATCTGACTCCCTCTTTCTATAATGTGAAAGAAACCTGGCCTACCATCCAAAGCAATACAATCCGCCCATCTTATTAACTGTTACCTCCCTTTTGTGTGTCGAAGTGTAACAATCAACATAGTATAATGGTTAACTCTTCTTTACTTAGAAGAAAACACGTACAGGTGTTTTGCGTGAACATTTGTACTTCTGAGTATTTACCCTGAAGAAGTGCTGAAGCACGTGCACAGACATATATGCATGTGGACATTAGGCTTTAATTTGTATAATGCAGAAAACAGGAAGAGCACAAATGCATATCAATAAGACACCAACAAAGTCATAACTATCTCCACACAAACCAATGTCACTCTGTCATGAAATGCAGGGTGCAAACGCATGTACATCAGAACACTAGACTATTCCACAGTTTAATGTTGACAGTGGGCCCATTTGCCAAAGGTCATCGAACTATGATCTGTACATTTAATGCATGTAATTATATCTCAATAACAATGAAATACTGGATAGGCAAACAGTAATTATAAGAAAGAGTCTTCAATACTGTTAGAAAGATGCAAGTTTCAGAACAACAATGCCTACTTAAAACACAATCCAAATTAAAACACAAACTGTGATACTTTGAGATATATGTGTATGTATATATATATATATATATACACATATACATAAAAGAACATATATTTAACATAAATACATATTAAATATATATTTAATATAAACATTTTTATATAAGAATATATATATACTATATAAGAATATTATAAGAATATATATATAAGAATTATATAAGAATATATATAATATATTCTTAGTTCCTATTTCCTGGCATACAGCTGTTAAAACTCTTGAAATTTCTAGATCCCAAGAACATAAAAAGTGTCTTATTATGGTAATTAAATGGTTGGTGGCTGGGGCTTTCTGGAGAGCTTCAGGATGTAGACTGGACTCCAGAAACACTAAAGCTTGATGAGAGGGTTGGAATTTTCAGCCCCATCCCTGTCCCCTGGGTGAAGAGAGAGGATGAAGGTGAAGCTAGCCACCAGTGGCTCACTAGTCCATCAGTCGTGCCTATGTAACGAAGCTTTAGTTGAACAACTCAATACACCCAGAGAGAGGCAGAGCCTGGGAAGTCATGGAAGCCCAGACCTCCTCTCACATACCCGGTCCTGTGCGTCGGGCTGCTCATCTGCATCCTTTGTAAAATCCTTTACAGTAAACCAATGAACACGGTGTTTTCCTGAGTTCTGTGACTAGTTCTATAGCAAATTAATCATATCCAAGGAGTGGATCAAAAGCACAAGTCACAATCTGTGCTTTTAGGAGGAATTTGAAGTGGGAGCCAGTCCTGTGTAACTGAGCTCTAAGCCTGTGCGATCTGACCCTATGTCCAGGTAGACGGCATCAGAATTGAACTGACTAGAAGACAGCCGGCTGGTGACTGCTGCAGAACGGCTTAGGGAGAAAAGCACACACCTGGAGCTGAGAGCATTCTGTGTTGTATCGAGTGACTGCGAAAACAGAGTGAGGAGGATAAAAAATACCTTGTTGGTCCCCAATATCTCTGTACACTAACATGTGCATTTATACAATTATGCCCCTAAAGAGTCATGCTTACATAGGCATCTAGGTGTATTTAGTTTTCATGCTCATGTAGTCACATGGGTGTGTTCATTTATGATTGTAGTAACTATATTTTCAATTTGCAATGAATTCAGATTGCTGTTTTCAAAGGTTATATCTCCGAAGCCAGTAAAACTTGGGAGGAATGACCAAAAGGCCTTTGCTTCTTGATAAACACCCTTCCTTACAGTTTGGGCTTCTCACAAGCATTCATTTAATAGTTATTTTTCAAAATTAACAACAAAATGGCAATAATAATAACCAACCACAAGGTGAAATAAAGTGTTGAAATGGGGGCTCTTTCAACATGGTGTTCACATCTCAAAGACATGTGTCTAAAATTAAACCTTCAAACTAGGATGTGTCTTGACCACATGGATGCACATTACTATTAAATTACAACTGTGACAAGGAACAATAAGAGGTAAATATAAATTTTTATTTCATCCAGCTGGATACTTCCATTTGTACTAGGAAACAGACAAAAGGCATAACAGAAAGACCTGCATGAAGACAGTCTAAAACCTGAGCATGGAGAGTCCAATATTGTACGGCAGATCCCGGAAAACCTCTCTGAAGCACCTTTTATATATCATCTTGTTCAGTATTTAGTAGGTAGTATTACACCTTCTGATCCCATCTAATTGTAAACCCTGTGCACATTTCCATCATTGTAATTTGGGTATTATTTTCAAGGGAGGCAGTCTCGTTGGTCAGTAAACAGAGTACAAAGTGTTCTCAACACTTAAAGCTAACTGAAAAAAAAAATCATGAGTTTTCTTGAGATAAATTAAGATAAAGATATAGGAGATTTGAGGAAAACACATTTTATTTTTACACCTTAACCAAAAGATGAATGCTTACAAGGTTAAAAGGAAGTAATAAATAGTAACATATATATGCTAAAGATGAACAAACAAATCAGAAGCTATCTACCCCAATAAACCTGAACAGATGATTATTTTCACATGAATAACTGAGAAGATTAATTAATCTCTAGTTCTCACAATTGACTGCTCATTCTAATTACCTTTAAGAGGAAGATTCATGGATGCCTGGTTCCCAGTTTCAGGATTATGGTTTAGTTGGGGTGGTAATGGGACCTGGGAAACAGGAGTGTCCGAAGTGTCCCACATGGTAAAAAATATGCAGAAATTTTAAGAATCAATAATGAACTAATCATTCTCAAGTGGACAAATGCCTTACTAGTAAGTATCCCTCTTTCAGTAGAAACCAGTGCAATAAAACTCACTTTACCATAGTTAGCCAATGATGGCTTTAGAAACATTTGATGTATCTCAGATTACTGAGTTGATGCTCCTCACATAAATAAATAATTTAATACCCAAATTTTAATTTAATGCCCGTGGACCATTTTTTCACGTTGCTTAACTAAACGATGTATGTTTCATTAAAGACGAGATGGTCCTGAAGAAGAATGAAGAGCACTCTCCATAGGTGGATTGGTCTTTTTCAACCTCAGCCTCGCTGCACTGCACAGTCCTAACTGAACTGTGCTCTGACACAAAGACACAACAGGGATGTGCACAGGAACAGAGCACGTGAGTTTTCAGGCTCTGCTTCCAGAATACACCATACTATGAGTCAACTATGCGAACACGAGAGAAGAATGTCTGCTCAGCGGCTGTGAAACATTCCCAGTAGCCTCATGCTCACATTAACCTCCAAATATGAGTGATCTCTCTCTGCATCCCTTTACACAATTCTGAGTGAGTGTGGGGCTGTCTTCCCAGAAATACTGTTAAGTCCTCTGTCTCTAGGGATCAGTCAACAATGAGTGGACATGCAGACCAGCATGTCTGATGACCGAGCTAAGTATTTTCTTCCAGGGCTAGGGGCTGATTCCTATTTCTAAACCAGAATGAGCCAGAATGCATAGTCTTGTCTGTTCTCTAGCCAACATTGCTGTGTGCCCAATCACAAAGATTTGTACCTATGATGGAAGGACTGAACCCACACGGGTAAAGATAATCTTATCGTGCCAAAGCCAAATGCAGATAAGCTGATTATCATGGAGGGTTTGAAGCAAGAGAAACTGGAAAACAGAACACTAAACATCTCTTATTATCAGCAAATATGCACAGCAGCTGCTGGTAATCACCAATCACAACAAGCAGATAAACAGAAAAGAGAAAAATATGGTGGATGCACCCAAATTCTAAATCTTGGCATCTAACTGAATTTAGCATCGAGCATCAGCGTGAATTCAAATATGTGTGAATCACAGTAATCATGTGAAGTGCTAAATCACACATTTTATGATTTACCCAAGCTACAAAAACACCGTACCACAGTGCACCACAGGTTCCACCAGGGTTTTCAGGGTCAAACTTCTACAAAGTCACATAACACACATAAACGCAGACATACACGTTTATAATCCTTCCCCAAAACCTACTGTATGACAGCATCCTATAGCAACGATGGATTATATTAAACCAAAAGCAAACATTTGGATGTGTGAATCCAAAGTTACTGGGAAGGACTTTTATCCAAATCGATTTCACAAAAATGTCCATGCAAAGAACCACATTGATCTATGTGTAAGTATATACACACATGTGTGTACAGAGCTAATCAGAAACTGTAATATTCAATATTTATTAAACTGATAATAGACTCAAATTGATGGAGTTTATTAAAAAAATCTAGAAGAGTTTAGATATAGTAGAAATTAAGCACAGTAAAAGGAGTATATGACATGTGAGATACACGTGTTGTTAGAGGATATCAGAGGAGAAGCACATTTATGTTGGAAGTAAGTCTTCAGGGAAGGGCTCTTGGAGCTTGTGGTCAGGAAATGTCAGATTTGGATAGATGGAGAAGAGATGAGAGATGGTTGAAATTTGGAATTTCCAGGGAGAAGGAATAGCGTGCACAAAGTATGGAGAGTATTTGATACATGGAGATAAGAGTTAGAAGGGCAAGACATACAGTAATTCATCACTCAACTTGACAGAATTAAAGACAGTGTACAAAACCTTTTGTTGGAAGACTTCTCTTGTGGGGTTGAAGCTCATCTTGGGTAATGATGACTGAGCAAGTGTTAGATCTCAGAGTCCACACATGAAGACAACTGGAGAGAGATAATAGAAACATTGTTACCACGAGTTGAAATATATTCAAAGTAGAGTATTAGGGAGATACCAGGTTACCTTGTTCCCTTCCAGAGGAAGTGAGCTCTGCTTTGTTTTGTTCCTTCTTTCTCAGTTGCAGGACAGAGGGGCAAGATCTGTGCCTTCACCCCAGCTGTGTGCTTATGTTAAAAAGCTGCCAGCTAATAACTTCTGACTTGCTCTGGGGATAAATAAGAGCCCATTCCTTCACAGGGAAACTACCCAAGCCATTGTTGATGAGAGGAAAATCCAACTTGTTGACTGAGTGACACTTTGGTCCGAAGTATATTTTTAGTTTGGAAGTCATTTTAAATAGTAATGATAATTATAAAGTGATACTATATGCTGACAAGAAATGAAGACGTCAGTTGCTATTTGGAGCCAGAAGCCCGTCAAGAAGGCTGGATGAGAGCAGACTCTGCTATAGGCATGTATTTTACAAAGATGAGTGACATATGTTGCTTACTATCATTATTTCCTATGAAGATCACACAATCCAGTGAAAGAACCATTAAAAATAATCTGAATACTTATAATGTTATGTCTGAGAAATCTTTTCATAACCTTAGATCTCCCAAAATTTCCACCGTTTTTCTCTAACAGTTTATTGTTTTGCATTTTTACATATAAATCTATATCCATTTTGACTAATTTTATATGTGTAAAAGTTAGGACAAAATTCTTTACTTTTGTCTTAGGATAATTTCCCAGCACCACTTGTTAAAAAGTCTAGCTTTTCTTCATTGAATTATGTTGGACCATTAACAAAATCAGTTGGACATATTTGTAGATCTGTTTGTGCTTCTTCATTCTGTTCAGTGGTGTATATGTCTGTCCTTCTGGCCAAAGAAGGGTATCAATCTCAAACTGTCCGACTATGTAACTCTGTGTCATCCCTTTACATCTGGTATAGTGATTCTACTTGCTATATTTTTCTGTTTAAAATAGTTTTAGCTGGCCCAGGGCCTGTCACTCAGTGGTTAGGGCACCAGCCACATACACCGGCATTGGCGGATTATAACTCGGCTGGAGTCTGCTAAAACAACAATGACAACTGCAACCAAAAAACAGCCCGGCATTGTGATGAGTGCCTATAGTCCCAGCTACTTGGTAGCCTGACGCAAGAGAATCGCTTAAGCCCAAGAATTTGAGGTTGCTGTGAGCTGGGATATTGCAGCACTCTATTGAGGGCAACATATTGTGACTCCGTCTCAACATAAAAAAATAAATAAATATAAAATATTGTTAGCTATTCCATGGCTTATTTTTTTTAATATACAATTTAGAATAAACTTGTTTATGTCTACAAAAATTGTGCTGGGATTTTGATAGGAATTCCATTCATCTTATGTAGCGGTTTTGAAAGAATTTATATCTTTTCTATATTGAACTTTCCAATTCATGAGTACAGAATATCACTTCATTCTTTGAGGCCTTCTTTGACTTTGTTCATCATAAAGTGACAAAAGGTAAACACAAAAGATTATAGCCTAAATATTTCTATTGATAAAAATTTGTGCAATGAAAAAACCAATAGAAATAAAGAATAGATAATTTTTGCTAGATGTACTGAACAGAATTGTGTGTTGGGGAACTAGGGAATTAATTTGGTTTGATTATAAAAGGGAAGTCTGAAAACCTGATGGTGATGGAACTATTTATTTTTATTTTTATTTTTAATTAAAATCATAACTGTGTACATTTATGGTGTAGGATGATTTGATATACAATGCGGAATGCTTAAATCAAACTGATGAACATTACCATCATCTCATTTACTTATATTTTGTGGTAAGACATTTAAAATTTACTCATAGTTACTTCAACATAATATTTGCATCCTGCACATTAGGTGAGACCCCATCGAATGCCTCCTTCCTCCCACCAATTGCCCTCCTCCCTTCCCCTCCACTCTCCCTCTTCACCGCTTCCCGTTGCTACATTACATGTGTGTTTTATTGTTCCTATGAGTGTGTAAGTCTTTATATACTGTTTTCATAATAGTATTGAGTACACTGGATACTTTTTTCCCCATTCTTGAGATACTTTCCTAAGTGAATGTGTTCCAACTCTATCCAGGTAAGCGCAAAACATGTAAAGTATTTCATTTTGACTGTGGTGGCAGAAACACAATCCTACACGTGTTGAAATTGCATGGAATTAAATACATGCACACGTAAAAGTAAAAGTAAATCTAGGTTGACGTAGATAATCTTAGTGGATTATATCAATGCCAATATTATGGTTTTCATATTTCGCTATAGCATTGCAAGATGTTTCCATAGGGAGAATTAGATAAAGCTACAGGAATCTGTGCGTTGTTTCTTATCACTGCTTCTGAATCTACAATGGTTTCAAACTACAAGAGGTACTTAAAAGAAAATTGAAACACATTGTGATAAGCGCTAAGATAAAAGGAAACGCAAGTTGTTATGAGACCACATAATAGAATTATAAAATTTAGACTGGTCATCCAAGAAGAATATGTTATTTCTGACTATTTGCAATAATTTAGAATGTTCCTAGACATGAAAAATGATATTCTATTGGAGTGGGAGTTAATGACCAAATCTTTGAGGAGTATGTTGTGACATTAATGGCTTATCAACCCAAACTACGTAAAGCTACGTAAAGCTTTTCAAAAGCTGTTTCCATAGACATTAAAATGACGTAACAGCAGTGTAGGGAGTGTCATTTAATGAGGCTAAAACTGGAGGCATAAGCAACATAAATAGTTACACAAATCCAAGTGAAACTGAAGACAGTGTCTCTCATAAAACATAAACTGAACACTTATGGAATATAAAAGCCGGTGGTGGTGGAGCAGGCAAAGGCAAATGCATAGTGTGAAATACCCACTGAAGAGACATGGTGTGGTGAACAAAATAATCAAGGTCACATTTCTTCTTGGGAATTCAGGACATGATTACTCCAAGGGATTAAAGGGATTGATCCTCTTAAGTGTTTAATTGTACAATTTATTTACATATAAACACAAATAGATGTTAGCTTTTAACTTTCTTTCTTCTTTGTCTTTGTCTAATAAGTATTGTGATCCATGCCCTGTTAGGAAAAATTGAGCGGAAAGCAACGATTACCAGGGGACAAGATAAACAATTCCTACCCTTTTTCTTCATTGTTTCAGACCAAGTGAAGTCCTTCAAAAACCAGTATAGTTAGACTGTATCTTTTGATTTCACTCTGGAGAGAAGTGTATGCTACTTTTTTTGTTCCAAATCTTCAAATAGGTTCATACTAAGAATCGGAAGTATAGCATTCATCTGAATTATATAAGCAGCAACTCTCCATGATCAGCAATGTCTTTGAAGCTGCCAATAGGTGGCAAAAATGCTAATTTTAACTTCAAAATAACATATTGGTTTTTCTTTTCTTTTTTTTTTATTTTTTATGAGATCCCTGCAGTGGTGAAAATGGAAATTATTGACTCTGGGAATCTGGCCTACCATGCTGTTAATCACTGTATTGCTATTAATTGATTTCGTTAGGTATGAGCCAGGAGATCCTAGAACAACACTTATTAGGTCTTTCTCCCACTCTTAATGCTGTGATTTTGATAACTCTTAGAGAGTAGAGATTTTCAAATAAAATGCCTGGTTTTCATCATAGAGATATCTTTGAGTAGAACAAATAAAAAGTGGTCAGTTTAAACTATCAAGCAATCAGTTTACTTTCAGAATGAAACAATTTCAATGTTTTTTTTTCTTCTTGTCTGCATTATCATAAATAAAAGTTGAAATTATGCATCCAAATATCCATCCCAGCCACTGTGCCAGTGTGTGCCGAAACCACAGGGCCTTTCATTATTTTGAAAAATCGTCCAGGTGCCTTGCTACTTTGTCCAACATATGCAGGGATATTATTCTATTTTGTCAAAAAGAAAAAAAGCATACATCAAAGTTTTAGAAGCTAAAAGCTATGAATGTCTTTCCTTTTCAAAAATCTATAGCTAGCTACAGAGAGCATGAAATTAGATATTAAATAATACTATAATTCAGAAGAAAATTGTATATGATGTATTTAAAATAATAAATGCTTATGCTGACAAGAACATATATTTGGGGATGTATTGTAGTTAAACTGTGAGTTTGCATCTGCTTTAACTCAACGAAATTGGGGAACTATTACCTAACACATTAGAGAGTTTGATTGAGGGATCATTTTGCCCTTTTTCTTAATAGACTATTACAATAGTAGACAAAAGAAGAAATAAAGTGTCCAGCTAATCGATCTTATCATACTGGAAAGGTCAAAATAGAATTGTACATTACTACTGTCAGAGATATATAAAACATTAACATTTTCAAATCATGTTCTCATCACAGAAATTATAGTGGGGATTGTCAAAGACACAATATCTGTCCATTCTCAATACAAAAATAACTGTTAAGTTGGAAAAGAATGGGATAAGTCTAATCTCAGGAGAGGTGCTGACTAAAAGAAAATACCATAAACTCATTTTTTTTTTTCTTTTGCAGAATCTTGAATTCTCACTCAAGCCACCTTGTAAGTATTCAGGTATTTTTTCCATAGGAAACACTCAAATTGACATATTTGTACTCATGACTTACAAAATAATATCTCTGTTAGGAAGACACAGAGAAGAATCAAATAACAAATTTAGTAAATAATATTCATAATATGAAAACAAATAAAAATAGCAATTAAGAATTACATTTTGCATCTTGTTAAATTGCATCTGTATAGGAAATTGGGTAGAATTATACACAAAACTCTATGAAGAGTTTCACATTTAACATATTAGGATATTTTTAACATGCCTTACAACTCTGCTAGCTATTTAATTGTGTTATTCACAAAGTATTATGAAAATTTGGCTTCTTATTAAATTTTGCATTAATACATTAACTTTGTATTGTATTCTTTTTAATAGAATTGAAAAGACATCATTGGTGTGTGTTCAAGTTGTGCACACGTCTACACACACCACACTGTGAATTCCAGTAATTATTTAATATGCTAACTGAATAAAACTAGTTCCTTAACAGAGCATGTTTAAAAGAGATATGAGTCTTAAGTAGCATTAAAAATGTGAAGTCCTTCTTAGCTTTGAAGACAACTTGCGTTCTTTTTTCTTCCTCCTGGCAAATCAGCTTGCATGAAAATTTATATGGCAAACCTTTTATCATAATTTTTTCTTTTTTCTTTTTGAAATTGAGACATATGGAGTGCTGGTGGCATTGTCCTAGTGCATAGCAACCTCAAATTCCCAGGTTCAAGTGGTCTTATTTCCTCAGTCTCCCAAGTAGCTGGGACTACAAACCCTACCACGATGTCTATGTTTTTTTTTTCTCTTTTTAGTAGACATAGAGTGTCCCTCTTGCTCAGGCTGATCTTAATCTCTTGAATTCAAGCAGTCCTCCTGCCATGGCCTCCCAGAAGTGCTAGGATTACAGGAATGAGCCATTATGTCTGTCCTCTTATCATAATTCTTACTTCAGAAGGTCAGTAATAATACTTGCAATGGAGCCTTCATTATTATTTTTATAGTACCCTTACTTTAGGGGGAAAATATGTATATATCACTCAGTATGATTGCCAAAAACAAAGCATAACAAAATATTTATATGAAAGAAAACTTTCAGAGAAGTTTTTATATCAGAAAAAAAGATTATATTGTTAACATGGCATTAAAGGCTAAAACCCAATTATAGCATAGGAATACAGGGAAAGGGGAAAGGAAGGGGAGGGGGAGGGGGGAGTATGGGTGGAGGGAGGGCAATTGGTGGGAGCACACCTACGGTGCATCTTAGCAGAGTACTGGGGAAACTTATTAAATGTAGAGAATCAATGTCTTTATATAGTGATCAAGAAAATGCCATGAAGGCTATCTGTAACAGTATGATGAAAACATTTCTGAATGTATATGAATCATGCCCTATGATTGCACCAATGTACAGAATTAAGATTCAATAAAATTATTAAAAAAAAAAAAAAGAAGAAGAAGAAAAAACCCAGACAAAAGAGAGAAAAAAAAAAAGGGAGAATGAAAGAAGAAATTGACTACTGCTCTTTAGGCTTCTGGTGTGATTTTAATTTTGCTGGGTCTCTTCAATAGTAGACATCCATAATGGATGTAATAGGGCAAGACAAACAGAGAGAGCCTGTTCAGGGACACAGAGGTCCTCGGTCCCTGGTGTGACTGTCAGGTTCCTGAAAGGCCACACCGGCTGTGACACTGAGCCCCTCATTTACATTTCGAGCTGTGACCTGAGGACTGAACTGGTGTGTGAACAGGGAAGGGAGCTTCCCGCCCGAATGAGGTACTTGTGACCTTTTTCTGGCACTTCCTCCTGAGATGTTAGGAAAAGTTTACTTGGTTGGTAGAAAAAAACATATTAGCATAATAAGCTTGAAAAGTTCAAGATGTAAATTTGGTGTTTTTCACAGAGCAGGTACCAATAAGTGTTAAATCAATGAAGTTTGTTTTAGGACTTAAGCTAATGGAGCGAATCTATTGTCTGAATTGTAAATTCTTTGTTTTCTTTCTTAAAGTCTAGGAAACACATTTGACAGTGTCTTGCATTTTTATAATAGGGCTACTGCTAAGTACGAATGGTAATACATAAAATGTATTAAGTGTTTATCATATACTAGTTATCCGACTTTCTAAATGTTAAATGATTTTAATCATCACAAGCTCAATTCTATTAATGTCCTCAGTAATAAATTAAAAAAATTAATTTTTTTTTTTTGAGACAATCTCATTCTGTCACCCTGGGTAGAGGGCTGAGGGATCATAGCTCAAAGGAATCTCAAACTCTTGGGCTCAAGTGATCCTCTTGCCTCAGCCTCCCTAGTAGCTGAGACTATAGGCACCCGACACAATGCCTGGCTAGTTTTAGAGATGGGGGTCTTGCTTTTGCTCAGGCTGGTCTTGAACTCCTGAGCTCAAGCAATCCACTTGTCTCAGCCTCCCAGAGTACTAAGATTACAGGCGTGAGCTACCTCACTTAGCCTTAATTTTTTTTTAATGTTTATTTTATTTTATTTTTGAGACAGAGCCTCAAGCTGTCACCCTGGATAGAGTGCTGTGACATCACAGCTCACAGCAACCTCCAATTCCTGGGCTCAAGCGAGTCTCCTGCCTCTGCCTCCCAAGTCGCTGGGACTACAGGTGCCCGCCACAACGCCTGGCCATTTTTTTGGTTGCAGCTGTCATTGTTGTTTGGCGAGCCCGGGCTGGATTTGAACCCGCCAGCTCAGGTGTACGTGGCTGGCGCCTTAGCCCATTGAGCCACAGGCACCGAGCCAATTTTATTTTATTTTTTTGAGACAGAGTCTCACTATGTTGCCCTTGGTAGAATGCTGTGGCATCACAGCTCACTGCAACCTTCAGCTCTTGGGCTTAAGTGATTCTCTTGCCTCAGCCTCCCAAGATGCTCGGACTATAGTTGCCCACCACAATGCCCGGCTACTTATTTTGTTGTTGCAGTTGTCGTTGTTGTTTTAGCTGGCCCTGGCTGAGTTCCGACTTGTCAGCTCCGGTGTATGTGGCTAGTGCTCTAACCACTGAGCTATAGGCACTGAACCGAGCCTTAATTATTTTATTGTTTTTTGTTGCTGTTGGTCATGGAGAGGATATATATCCTTAATTTTAGATTAAGTAACCAAGACTTTCAGAAAGTAAGGGTTTTGCACCTAGTCTTGTGGCTAGAAAGTGGTTGTTTTATTTGAATCCACGGAGTCTGCTTCCAGACTCCTTACTCTTAAATCCCAAGTATTACCGCTTCTCCTTTTCGGTATCATAAACACCTCCACTACAGAACATCTTCTTAAAATAATAACTTTTTGGATTATCTCTTCTTTTGCAACACTGCCACTCAGCAGAATTCTTTGCTAGTTATGGGGTTTATTGCTAGCATTCACGGTGAACAAGGTAGTCTGTGCCTTAACCTTAACATCACTCAAGGTTAAACCTGCGGATGTCTGATTATGATAACAAGAATATAACTACCACTTATTGAGAGTGAATATTGTATACTAAATACTTTGTAGACATTATTTTTTAAATCTTTTTTGAGATAGAGTCTCACTTTGTTGCTTCAAGTAGAGTGCCATGACATAGCTCACAGCTACCTCAGACTCCTGGGCTCTGATGATTCTCTTGCCTAAGCCACCTGAGCTGGGATTATAGGTGCCTGCCACAATGCCTGACTCTTTTTTTTGTTTTTTTAAGAGGTGGGAGTCTCTCTTTATCGCAGCTTGGTCTCAAACTCTTCAGCTCAAGCAATCTGCCCACCTCGGCCTCCCAGAGTGCTAGGATTACAGGCGTGAACCATGGTGCTCAGCCCTACTTCTTTTTTTTTTTTTTTGTAGAGACAGAGTCTCACTTTATTGCCCTCAGTAGAGTGCCGTGGCCTCACACAGCTCACAGCAACCTCCAACTCCTGGGCTGAGGCAATTCTCTTGACTCAGCCTCCCAAGTAGCTGGGACTAAGGGTGCCCGCTACAACACCTGGCTAGTTTTTTGTTTTTTGCAAGGCTGGGTTTGAACCCGCCACCTTCAGTATATGGGGCCGGTGCCCTACTCACTGAGCCACAGGGGCCGCCCCCTATTTTTTTAAAAAATATTTTTTAGAGTGACTTCATTCATTTTTAGTTTTACTTACACTTTTATCATCAGAAAAAAAATTTTTGCTTTTTTTTACACCCACACATTTATGAAAACAAATGCATAGGGCAGCGCCTGTGGCTCAGTGGGTACAGCACTGCGTTCCATATACCGGAGTACCGGGGGTGGTGGGTTCGAACCCAGCCCCGGCCAAAACTGCAAAAAAAAGAAAAAAAAAAGAAAAAGAAAACAAATGCATAAAACACTACTTTAATTAATAGCATAATTAAAAGGACAAGATAACACATTTTATTTTTCCCTTCAGCTATAATAACAGTAAAACTATCAACTGTAAGTCTGTTGGCAATTTAATACTCATTAAGAAAAACTTAACTCATGCTTTTTTTTCTTAGATAAGAATGAAGATTTAAGGAAACTCGCAGAGAATAGACAAGTACACATTATTGTTAGTCCTTATAAAGAACTCTGAGAAATAATTAGTTACTTCATCATCCCCATTTATACGTGTGGAAACTGAGGCTCGGAGAGGTTACATAAATAGCTTTGGGTCACACAGTGTTGGTTATAAGGTTGATGTGGCTTCCACGTAGGTTTCCTTTGGGAGATGTCTCCTTTGTAAGGTTTTATAAGAATACTCAGTCAAGTCTGAAATGTCGGCATTAAGGTTAGGGTCAAGGTTAGGAGGAGCTCAGACACTTGCCATGGACCCACCTGGGCTGTTTCTTTGAACCTTGGTTAGCTGTCTTTGTGCTAACACAGTAAACTCCAGTGTTAGGGGAAGGATGGTCTATCTTTGTTTTTCCTTTTTGAGACGGAGTCTCACTCTGTGGCCCAGGCTAGAGTGCTATGGCATCAGCCTAGCTCAAGCTCAGCCTCAAACTCCAGGGCTCCAGCGATTCTCCTGCCTCAGTCTCCCAAGTAGCTAGGACTACAGGCACTTGACACAATGCCTGGCAAGTTTTTCTATTTTTACTAGAGATGGTCTTGCTCAGGCTGGTCTTGAACTCCTGAGCTCAAGTGAGGCTCAGCCTTGGCCTCCCAAGTGCTAGGATTATAGGCACCACACCTAGCCTGGATGGCCTATTTTAGTTCCCAGGTTGAGCTGGGCAGACCCCAGCTATGCTCAGCCTGACTTGGATTAGTGCTCTTACCAGTAATAAAAAATTAATTTTAGCACTTGAGCTAATTGGGATGAAAAATGTGACACCCAAGCCAGAAATAAGCTTAATGCAGCCCATTAAATAATTTAATGATTACATAATTATGTTCATTTAAAATGCAGGAGTTGATTACTCTCAAATTAATTTTACCATCGCTGTACCTTTTTGAGCACATTTATTTTGACCAAAATGAAGGATTAGTTTCATTTCTGATGGGCACTCTGCCATTAATAATCATGTCTCATTATAATGAGTGAATGTTGTGTTTTGAATAAGTTCATGTGACCATATATTTCCAGATAACAGACAAGCTTGTTCCGAGGAGAGATTTAAGCTTTTGAAAGGGTCTTACTAATTTGAATCATAAAATTAGTAAGTGGAGGATTGATGTGTTCAGTGAACAGAAATCTAGATGGTAAAATCTGGTGCAATCCAGCTAATTAGGGTCTAGGTCAGGGTGTTCTGGAAACTGCAACCTCCTTTTTTTTATTTTTGCGGTTTTTGGCCGGGCTGGGGGTTTGAACCCGCCACCTCCGGCATATGGGGCTGGCGCTCTACTCCTTTGAGCCACAGGTGACGCCCAGAAACTGCAAACCCAATAGCCAAATCAGGTGTATGGGACAGGGAGAGGTGAAGCTTAAAGGTCCACTTTGAACACCGAGGGGCACAAAGGTACTTAGGGGATACTTATTTAATGCTTTCCTTTTTTTTTTTTTTTTTGACAGAGTCTCACTCTGTTGCCCTGAGTAATAATGCCGTGGCGCCATAGCTCACAGTAAACTCAAACTCTTGGGCTTGAGCAATCCTCTTGCCTCAGTTTCCTGAGTAGCTGGAACTACAGGCTCCTGCCACTATGGCCAACTAGCTTTTCCTATTTTTAGTGGAGATGAGGTCTCACTCTTGCTCAGGGGTTCTCGAACTCCTGATCTCAAGCAGTCCACCACCTCAGCCTCCCAGAATGCTGGGATTACAGGCGTGAGCCGCTGCACCCGGCCTTATTTAATGCTTTCTTACCATCTTTTCCTCCTCCCCCTTTCCAGACGCCCCCTAATTTTTGGCAACTTTGAGGTCAAAAACTCCTTCCGAGACTCCAAGAGCACAGCATGTGACCCACTAAGACAACTGCTGCATTTATTTCCTCCCTTCCCACAGCCACCTGCACAGAGGTGAGCCTGTGGCCTAAGGCTGTCCCATTAGGACGAATCTCAGGACTCTTTCTGGGAGTTCTGGAACAAGACTCTCTTCTTTTATTTTTGGCTGTGAGTGAAGATGCAGGTCCACAGGGGAAGGCAGTCTTAGGATGAAGTTGAACTGAGAGACAGAAGCAAACCAGGTCTTGGTGACACCTCTGAATCGCAGCGTGAACCCTCTCCTGAACCTGCACTTAGGCCTTTTCTGAGACAGAATCTCACTCTGTGCACCTAGCCTAGAGTGTCGTGATGTCACTGCTCACAGCAATGTCAAACTCCTGGGTTCAAGTGATCCTCCTCCCTCGCTTCCTGAGTAGCTACAACTATAGACACCTGCCACACCAGCTGACTAATTTTTCTATTTTTTATTTTTTTGAGAGACATGCTCACTATGTTGCCCTCTGTAGAGTACAGTTGGCGTCATAGCTCACAGCAACCTCCTACTCATGGGCTTAAGCAATTCTCTTGCCTCGGCTTCCCAAGTAGTTGGGACTATAGGTGCCTGCCACAACGCCTGGCTACTTCTTTGTTGTAGTTGTCTTTTTTTTTGGTAGAGATTTTATTGCCCTTGGTAGAGTGCCATGGCTTCACATGGCTCACAGCAACCTCCAACTCCTGGGCTTAGGCAATTCTCTTGCCTCAGCCTCCCAGTAGTTGTCATTGTTGTTTAGCTGGCCTGGGCTGGGTTCGAACCCACCAGCCCTGGTGTGTGTGGCTAGTGCCCTACCCACTGAGCTATAGGTGTCGAGTCTAATTTTTCTAGTTTTAGTAGAGATGGGGGTCTTGTTCTTGCTCAGGCTGGTCTTGAACTCCTGAGCTCAAGTGATCCTCCTGCGTGGCCTCCCAGAGTGCTTGGATTGCAGGTGTGAGCCACTGCATCTGGGCCTGTTCTTCTTGATGTTGGGTTCATTTCCAAAGATGGCCCTAAGTGGTACAAAGATGACTATCTGTGGCTCCAGGGTTATCAGTTTAGCTAACTGCTTTACATATGTAATCTCCTATTCTCAATGCTAAGTACTTATTATCCCCATTTCACAGGTGAACAAACTGAGGCTTAGAAAGGTTTAGTATAGGCTACCCAGCAAGGAAAGGCAGAGCTTATTATGGCTTGAATTGTATCTCCCCCAAGTTGATATGTTGAAGTCCTAACTGCAGGCACCTAACTGAATGTGACCTTACTTGGAGATAAGATCTTTCCACAGGTAATTGAATTAAAATGAAGTTATTAGGGGAAGCCTTAATCCAACATGACCAGTGTATTTATAAAAAAGGAAACTTTGGAGACAGACGTGCATGGGAGAAGATGGTGTGAAGAGACACAGGGAGAAGATGGCCACCTGTGACATAAGGAGGAAGGCTGGAACCCAAGTCTTCCTTCGCCGTCCTCAGAAGGAGCCTGGCCTGGCTGGCCCGAGTGCAGCGGGGTTACAGCTCATTGATCAAACCAGCTACAGATTTCTTTGTTTCTTCTTTACTCCCACTGCTTCCCGTAACTAGCCTTAAAAAAAGTCTTAAAATTGGGTTTTAGCCTTCATATGAAAACTATAAATTAGCTTCATATTAGGGCTGAGTACATTGGATACTTTTTTTTCCATTCTTGAGATACTTTGCTAAGAAGAATATGTTCCAGCTCCATCCATGTAAACAAAAAAGAGGTAAAGTCTCCATCTTTCTTTAAGGCTGCATGGTATTCCATGGTATACATGTACCACAATTTATTAATCTATTCGTGTCTCGATGGGCATTTGGGCTTCTTCCACGACTTAAGTGATCCCATCTCAGGGTGGGAAAAGGACTTGAAGAGAAACTTATCTACAGAAGACAGGCGCACGGCCTACAGGCACATGAAAAAATGCTCACCATCCTTAATCATCAGAGAAATGCAAATCAAGACTACTTTGAGATATCATCTAACTCCAGTAAGATTAGCCCACATAACAAAATCCCCAAACCAGAGATGTTGGTGTGGATGTGGAGAAAAGAGAACACTTCTACATTGCTGGTGGGAATGCAAACTAATACATTCCTTTTGGAAGGACGTTTGGAGAACACTCAGAGATCTAAAATAGACCTG